>JAAGNO010010766.1:0-18853 GCA_033439905.1 Ceryle rudis
CAGAGAATGGGGGGGGGGGGGAGGGGGGCGGGGGAGCAATCCTAGTAATTCAGCACAAAAAATTAAAGAACATTTATGTAGGCCTGCTAGCTAGTTCTATAATACAAACACAGTTATGCCCAGATTGCTCTAGCAAGTGACTACTACCTATTTATAATTCAAAGATATAATGCATTGTATTAAGTTACTCAAGATCTCTAAAGTTCTATTTGCTCTTCTCAACATTGACTAGCTCAACTTCTCTGCTTCTGTTTCAAGAGGTCCTGCTCTAGGCAGATTTAGGTCTACTCAAATAAGATGTAAGCCAGTATCTAATGCAGAGAACAGTGATAACGAGTAAAATGAAAGAGTGACTTACAAATTAATTTAATAGCTTCTTAGATTCCCTTTTCCAACTACAAAACAAACTTGGCTTCAAACACTGAAAGTTTATGACAAGTAAGACTACATATCCTCTTACTGGGACTTCCATCCCCATTACAGTATTACTTTTTATGAATTGCCAACATATTGGCAAACCATCTTAGCGCCAAATGTTCAAATCTCAAACTTCCCTACCTGTGCTACAACCTGATGTCTCATTGGAGCCAGAGCCTAAAGAAGCAAACGCTGATCCACTGCCTGATGCTGCGGAACTCGTACCCGACTGGGAGTCCTCATACAGCAAGTGGTCAGTAAATCCACTAGAAGCACAATTGCTAGCACTGTTACCACGATCTTCTGGACTGTTGTCCTGGAGACAAAAATCAAAACAAAGACATCCATGGAAGTTACATTTAAGTTCGAAAAAGGAAGTACATGCATTTAACGAATATGTCACATTTACTAAGTTCACATATCAATTCACTAGATTTGGAGTTTCTAGCTTGGAAAACGAATGGCAGTCTAGAACTCAGCATTCTTCATGGGTGAAATCAACAAGCATCTGGACACTACTTTAACTGGTTTCTGCTGTAGATCCTTCCCCACTGAGTCAAGACATTGTACTGTTGCATTAAGTTAATATTTTCTGCTGACATGAGAGCAGGAGTCAGTCAGTTTCACGTCCTGTTAAATGGCATGAAGCAGCCCCACACATCAAACAATGGTGCACTACAGGGAAAATCAGAGTTGTCCCCTGATTCACTATGTGAAGTTCACTGCTTCAGCAGCTACAGGTACACCAACTCCCCTTTCAGGACCCTACCCTGCAGTTTCAGCTGATCCAGCCTTTCCAGCCCAATCTGGATTCAGGAGCCAGCATTTTTTTCCTTGCCTGCAGAGCTCAGATTCCTGCCTCTGAGTTTACCGCGGAAGTTGGAGAGGCCTTTTCTATGCCCATGTATGGAAACCGACCCACATGGATCCCTGTTCTTCGTTCATTAGCTGCATCCCTGGGAGACAGAGGGAGTAATTAGAAGTGTATCTTCCCTTTGTTTTGGTTCTCCACAGAGACTGTGGGACTGGGTGAAAAAGGATGCGAATTGTGCAGCACTAACGAAGTTCAACATGCATAAAAGCCCCAAACCCAAAATTCCAGCCGACAATTTAATTGAAAAAGCTGCTGCCAAAATGCTGAGCAAAAGCAGCTTGTGGCAGCCTAGACCAGAAAATCTCACATTTCTGTCACTTGCTAAGTGCCAACACTGTACTATTACAAGTTCCCATGGGTGCGAGTATAAACAGCTTTCTCCACCTCCTGTGCTATTTGTGCCCTGCAGCCTACATAGCACAGCCACCGGAAAAAGCAGCTAACAAAATCTGGTGACCCTGAAGCACAGATCATCCATCACTGGTTTTGGTGACTGAAAACCATGAAAGTCAGTTTCTCCTCTGCATAAAAAAAACCCCATTACTTACACATTTAGCTTCTGCGTGTGCTTTAACATCAGTACTAATGGAAAGCTCTGTAGGTTTTGGCAGTTCTTCTTGAAGCAAATTCAGCTGAAGTGGGGAACTGCTCCGTGAGCTACTCAGCAGTAGGGCCTGGTGATGCTGGCCCTCTTGCTGGTCCTCCAAGGATGTGGCAGAAGAGGCTGGAAAGGGCTGATCCACAGAGTGTGGTACTACTGGTGATGGAGCAGAAGGCGCAGGGGCTGGTGATAGTGTAGTGAGTGGATATGAAAAAGGGGGATAAACATATTGAGGGCTAGGAAGAAAGACATAGTGAGGCATCTGAGCATACGTGGGGAAGCTCTGGAAAAATACAGCCATAAATGTGCCTATATTTGGGGGATAAAGTGCTGGGCATAACTGTTCTTCACAGCATAGTTGTGATGATGACATGGACTCGGGTTTTAATGAGTGAAAGGCAAGCTCCTCTCCTACAGAAGATGTTGGAAAACTAGATAGTGGATCCAAACAGACAGGAAGTCCCATAGGATGAAGGACATTTGTACTGGAGGAGCTCAGATAGCACACTTCTGAAGGAGAGAATGACTGTTTCTGAATTGTTCTCTTCTCACATGGAAGACTATTTCTATTTTTACTAGATGAGTGGCTATCTGAGGACTGTCTCTGAGGTTTCTGCTGCTTGTATTTTCCATGCTTGCCTTTTTTACAGCTAGCTGAGCTCATCTGCTTTGAAGGGGAATTTCCTGAGGAAGAAAAACAGACACATTCACTGAAATGACAAACCCAGGGAGAAAAAAAAAGAGAAAAAAAAAAAAAAGAAAAACATCTTGATAATTGAGTGTGACTTATTTGGAGAGCTGATTTTTCTCTGGGTAATTCTTCCATACATTACAGTGATGAATTTGCTGACGTACCTACGGTACTTCATTTTATTATTGATCATCTTGGCTTATCTCAATCAGATCTTTTACATTCCTTCAAGGCGAGGCGATAAACTACTTGGGACTTGCAGGCTTTACTGCAATAATTATCTGCTTTGTGAAAAGTCTAAGATAGCAACATCTAAGATGCAGCAGACCTTCTGTGTGGGCAATGCTCTTGTTAAGTCTCGCCCAGAAGCCTGGAGAACCAGGCTCCACTGCTAGGTTGGTCTTTTTCTAAGTCATATAGTAACTTTTTACGTCTCAAAGTTGCTGCTTACCTTGGCCACAGGAATGTCCATTGTTACTTCTGTTTCCCTGTTGAAGGTAAGTCCTAAAAGGAGAAAGCAAGATCCTCTGGCGGAACTTGTCAACGTAGTTCTGCTCCTCCTTTTGAGCATGGGCTGACAACGTCTCTTTTGTTAGCCCAACTGGCTTTAAGTCCTCAGGCACCATTTTGAGACTCTGAACATTCAGAGGAGGCAGCTCAATTTGTTCACTTCCAGCAGTAGTATCCTCCATTGTAGTGACTTCTTTCAAGAGGGGAGAAAATAAATCACTCTTTGCTCTGGCCTTCTGGTATCAACTCCCACAACACCCAGAGAGTTACACAGAAATCAGTCTTGTCTGAGCTACCAAGCAGATACAAGTTGCAAAGGCAGGGTGTAAAAACACCCTTTACACTTAAATACAGTTACACTAACATAAACTGAACACATTACTTTGCATGGTCTGGAAAATTGCAAATTCACTTAGACATTACAGAGGCACTTTTTTATACATACTTTCTTAGTACAACAGCAGTTAAATATTTATATATATATTATACTTATTTCTGCATTAAAATGAAGTAACACTGGCCCATTAGTAATTTTTGGTTTCACAGAATCACAGAATTTCTGAGGCTGGCATAAACTTCCAAGATCATCAAGCCCAGCCTATTAAATCTATTATGGTTTAATCCTCAATGGTCAAAAAGTACACTGTTATGCTTGAGATACACGTGATGAAGTTAAAGGAGAAAGAAAAAAAGCGCACTAGGTTTTATTTAAAATACTGTAAAAATTTCTCATCTCAAGTTTTCTTCAGTGTCCCTAGAAGTACCTTAATTATATTTCAGAGTTCATCTTCATGAAAGCATACCTCAAATGAACAAAACTTTCTCACAGTATACTTCAGCCTAGAAACACTGGGTAAATTTACGAATCATTGAGTCAAGTCAGTGTTTCACAAGTGTGAACAGTACCTGATTCAGGGTGTGGGACATGCACTATAGTGCTGCTGTAACTGCACTGGCTGGTGACAGACACCACACTTGGAGCCTTACTGGACAGGGTCAGGTCTGTTAGAGGAGCTCTCACCATGCCTGCAGGTGTCTGGTCTTTCAGCATCTCTTCCCAATCAGAAGATACTGAAGTTTGAGAATCAACTGCTGAAAGCATGTCAGCATCTATTGGTAAATGACAAAAGTTTCTACATGGAATTTCATTCCAAGCACTATGCTCCCAATTCAAGTCTGACTGGTTCAGAAACAACCAGTAACTACACAGACTATTACATAAGACAGTCATATTTAAAAGAAAATTAACTTTTAATGCCAGTGCATTGTGAGCACATACTAAACGTGCCATAAAATCAGGAGCAACAGAAGGTTCATTCAGCAACAACCAATAGTTCTTTTCATACATTGTACATTCCAAGATTTAATGTTGTAGCTTATGCTTAATTGTGAGATCTAGACAAGGTAAGCAAATATTTACCACATAACCAGAACAGTTATGCTGTTAGTGTGACAACAATTTAAAAAGCAGACATAAACTTCAGAACATACAACAGTGGCATATAAAAAACAAATCCGTTTTTGTGGTTCTACTGTGATTGTCAGTATACTTTGTGTTACCTTCCAATGCCTTGACTTCCTGCTGACTTTGGTGGACTTGCTTATCATCTTCTGAAGAGGATGATGATGTATTTGCAGAAGATTTACATTTCCTTTTCAATGCTGGAACAGTGCAGCTCTCTAGATATCTGAAATAAATGCATATCACAGGAAGCTCTCCCTACTTTGTGGTTTTTTTTCCTCCATTTGGAGACACAAACATTTGAATAATAATAACTGGATGTACAGGGGTTGTTAACTACTATTTTAAATTTACTGCAGGAAGATCAGGACATATATCTGCTTTCAAATGAGTATTTTAAAGAAACTCTAGCAATCATTCTTAAAAAAAAAAAAAGATGTTATCCAATGGGTTAACAATACCAATATTTTTTAAGTTATGTCAACTTTCTGTTTTACATGGAAGGTCTCAAAAGTGTGTATTGAGAAGATATTGACATCTTATGCCCATCAACATTCTCTTAAACTCCTATTGAACCAGTGGTAAAACTAGCAGCAGTCAAATGTCAATAAATGCAAACAGAACTGAGGCCTTAAATTCTTCATTACTGTATAATTCAGATTGACTGAGCATTAGGATGGTTTGCCCACAGAGGCAGAAAACTTTACAAACAATCCCAAATTTATCTCAAATCCCAGACAGTTTAGATGAATGCAAACTGCTTGCATATTTACCTTTCACCAATTTACCTTAAACTTATATCATTAAAATCACTTCATAGTTTACTACCTGATGATATTGTCAACACAACTGATCTGCTGATAGGAAGGAACATGTGGGGTCTTCTTTGAATCATCATAAAATGTGTTGCCTGTTTCATCTGTGCAATCACTTCTCAATGTCTGAAGAAAACAAGCAGTGTGCCTCTTCCCTAGAAAAGAGCAGAACTGAGAAAGACTCCTCTCAAAGGCATCTAAACACTATCCGCCAAGAAAAACATACACATATATATACACACACACACAGAGGATACATATATATTATGCAGGAGTATAAGGCCTATGACAGCACTGCTCTTATTACTAAATTATTCTACATTTTCACCCCAATTCACATGTTTCAAGGCAAGGATGGGAGAAGGGGACAGAATGCCTAAAATGAAAAAAAAAAAAACCCCACACACCACCTTAAACATCCACTAAGAACAACCAGCAAACACAAATAAAACAGCACAGAAAAAAAAAACCAAACCGGTATTTAAATTGTAAACAAAACTGCAAGTAATAGTACTGTTCTTTCAATTTATAAATCACAGAATCCAACCTGTTATTTAACAATAATTTTTAGCTTTTTATAGCATAGATAGGCTGGTCAGAGTAGTTTCAACATTCACAGTGCAGTCTTGTTGTCAAGAACACTAGGAATTAATTGTAACTTTTGTAGAGTATCACACTGCAAAATGTTTTAGTACAGATTCCTATGATATTTGAGGAAGTATCCTGTTTTCTCCATGCATTTGTGCTAGATACTAACTGCAAGTAATGTTCATTAGCGCAATATTAAGCACACAATAACTAGACCGCCACATCAGTGTTTTCCACCTATAGATTGTTTCTGAGAGTCCACATAACTAAGGGAAGCTTCCACAGTAGACTTGTACTTGGTACAAGAAAGTCTGCACTTGCACTAGAAAATGTTAAAAAAAAAAAAAATCTATTAACCTAGAAAGCGACAGCTATGTTCCTCCATATCTCAGGGAGCAGTTAAAAACGGTTCACCGTAACACCAGCTAGCAAAAACTCATGGCTATAGATCTACAGGAGTTCATGTTACCTTAAGGATCATAATTACAATTATATTAACTTACCTCCTAGCATTTCTGAGCTCACATCCTGTTCATTTCCATTCTGTGGCTTAGTCCTTGATGCAATATATAGCTGCTGTCCCAGATTCTTTATTCGGTTGACATCTGCACAAACTTGTTGCAATGTCATCTTGATATATGTGAAAATGTCAAGTCAGAATAAAATTAATAAAGAGAACGCATAGGAGACCATTAAGATGGACTTGGGTTCTTGTGTTCTTCAAACTGAAAGGGAGTAGACTGTCAGCCTAAGCTTGGTATCTATCGGCATTTGTAAATTTAATGAATCTAATTATAATTGTTCATTTAATTAAATTAACTATGATAAAGTTCAAATAGCCTCAGCATTTGAGTGTTTTAATATGGATGAGAGCCTTGAGAGTGGGAACAAGCTGATGACTTATTCAGAAGCCTCAAAAGAAAATCAGGTAATTACAATGCTTGTTTTAAGGCAGCACTGCTTCCCCTCCCTTCTATAGCAACCTACACTGTACCTCTAGTGCCCTTTTTAAAACAAACCAAAAAATCCCTCCACATGCATCAATTCTCTTTCAGATTACATGGTTCTTCCACTTTTTTCTCTCTCCAAGTTCACTACTTCTTTGAGAAGGCTGACCTTAAGCAAGTCTTCAATTTACTGTACTAGTTATCTGCTCATTTTAGTGAGCAAAATTAAGAGGAAAAACCAGAAGTCAGCATTTTCTATTTGACCAATTTAAGTACAATTAGCTTGAATATAGCTGTATCTTTGCACTTGAGTAAAATTCAGGAGCAGCGCCTTTTAACACAGTAAAAACTTTCATCAGCTGGTGACACATCCATAGACTTACTGGTTCCTGTATTTCCTCTGCACAATTCCCATTGGAGTCACTTGAAGATGCTATACTGATATAGTGCTCATAAGAGCCATTGCTTCCAAGGCTTCCATAACCACTGGAAACACTGCTGTGAACTGGCTATATGAGGGGAAAAAAAGTAGTAATTAAAAAAAAAAAAATCAAAACTAAAAGGGAACAACACACTGCACAACACAGAATTTCAAGCAAACAAAGTTACATGTAAAGTCAATATTGCTCTAGGCTCTACTCCTTGCTTGGGAAAAAATTTCTACCATGCTTAGAAGTGTTTCAGGTTACAGATTTATCTTTCAACATAAACACTTGCAAATATGTCAACTTTTTTTTTTTTTTCTAATGAGGTGGGCTACCCAGAGTGATAGTTTTAATGCCATCACCCAAGTCTATCTCCATTTAGAACTGTCCTTTCAGACCTTTAAAAAGATCATGACCAAAGCAGTCTGCTAAACAGATACGTTTCTATGTTTCTTTAGCCTCTCAATCAGAAGGCCAGACAGTGATTTGAAATTTTCTCATCTTCTTTACCTGAAGAAGCAGCTTGTAAATTTGTCCTTGTAATTCTCTTATATCTTTCTCAACACTGCTTGTTTCTTTACTTCTTGTAGCAAAGACATCTTCATTCAGAGGACTTCTGGAAAGTGCCAACAACATTTCACTATTAATTTTAATTTAGATTAAGAAAAGGTATCTCTTGGGGATGAAGGAGAACTATCTGAAAAATTAGCTTGCACACTCAATACTAATTGCATATTTAAAAGAGGTTACCCTGAAAAATATTTAGGTTCTGTACCAAGTCAATGTTCCAGAAGAAAACAAGCCAGAAGTTGATTTTGGCTACATATGTCAATTAATGTTTTATTTTGAGAGCCAAGCATGAATGAATGTCAACTAATTATTTAAGTGGTTTACATTTCCTATCGCTTTTTAACTTCTACTCAGCTTTTCTAACACTGATATTTTAATTTAGATATGTCCATTGTCACAGTATTTGAAAATCAAACACATACAAAAACATATGCTAAAATAAATAGTTGGCTTTACCTTTTACTTTGAAGTAATTTACCCATTTTCACACTTAATAAACAAGACTAATGCTGTTCTGGAGCAACGGGCTGCAAGACAGATGCTAGGTAGCTGTCACAGTCTGCAGGAGCAACACTCATCTCTAGTTCAGTCCCGAGACTCGTTTTGCAGAATATTCAAGGAAAAAAACCTTAACAGCTCAATTCTACAACTGACTTACGTCCGGACTTTGTGTCGACCAATGATGAACACAACTTTCCTGCTCCAAGGATTCACAAAACTGGACCAGCTGGTATCTAATATGACATAATCTCCATTTTGAGTACAAAATCTAATAGGTAGATGTTCAAAAGGGGGTTGCCCTGCAAATTTCAGGACTGAAAAACAAACAAGCAAACAGAATCAAGAAACAAGATTTAGCTTCTGTTACGACACAGCAGTACGAACACAAACACTATTGACTCGGGTCCTTTAAAGCTTTGGGTTTGAATTTACTTTGATGTCAAACTGCTTGCTTTAATTGTTTAATTAATCTATTTTTGTCTAGACTACAGATCAGTCACATGTCAAGCAATATAATAACAAAACAGTGTTAAAACAAGTAGAAATTCCTCTTAAAGCAACTGTACTTACTTTTCCGGTGAACAGCAATCATCAAAGGACGATCTTCTGGATGCAAATACATCAGTATGGATGTTCCAATTAGATCTTGAGGTAAGTAACCCAACAAAGGCACTGCTCTGAAACCCAAACATATTATCAATGATTATAAAACAGTTTTGTGTATTTACACCCTTAACCCTTTGCTTGTCATGACCTCCAATGGCATGAACTAAGGCTAAAGAACACTTTCCAGCCCATCTAATAATCCTCCAGCGCAACACAGACATGTAAATACCAATGACAAATGTTTACGTGCCTGGAGATCTTACAGATTTTCACATTTGTGGGCAGTTTTGCACTTTTTTATATGCAAAGGGGGGGGGGGAGATCTTGAAGAAACAGGTCACATGCAAAACTATCAGCAAGAAATCTGACATGGATGCTGCAAAGTGTGTTGTAAAAACACTATTATGGCTTTAGTCTGGCCAAATCTCTATCTCCACACTGTGAGCCCCAGAGCTTTGCATTACGTGTTTTCCACTTTCTGTGCAGGCCTCATTGCCCTGCACAACAAACTGACTGCAGTTCTGTGTAATTCACAATTTAAGTCAACAAAGGAAATTATATACATGGCTGGAGTTCTGGAGGTTTTCACTGAGCGAGCCAACACAAAACTCCTTTTAGTAACTGTTGCCAACTGCGCAGTTCAACCACTTCACTTGTGTCTCCAGATGCATCACTTAAGGATTTTTTTCCTATTTCTCCATATACACATCACAGGTCTTAAGATTCAAATCTCACCTGTCATCTATGTCAAGAAAAACACATCCAGGGGTGTGAGTGGTGGTGAAGATTCTTTTATCCATGGGAATTCGAGGAGCTAATAGAAAAATAAATATTTACTGAAATAAAACATGCACTGAGGCAGAAAACTTAACCACTACTTCTGCTCATGATAGAGAGTTACCGATTCCTGAACTTTTTAATTATTCACTGCATTCTGACCAGTAACTCATAAATATTACAAATTTTTAGGTGCTACAGACTTCTCTCTCAAAAAGAAATAAAAAATATAGTGAGACGAGGTCAAATGCTTCAGGGTCTAGCAAAGAAGGAACAGATGCACTGGATTCATATGCATGTACACACACACAAACTGGAAATTACATGGGTGAGACTACCCAAGCACAAGTTCTAAACCAAAGCAGCAGAATTTCATACACTGCATTTTCCTGCTGGCTTGGCTTTTTCACTGGAGTCTCCTGACTTGCCTTCATATCCAGAGTGAATCTTCTCAGCCAAAGCTAAGCAACAGGATTCTGCATCCACATGGACAGAAGTACACACGTGGACCAAGTATGGGGTGATTCGGAAGGGATAACAACGCATTTCTTGTTCTTGATCTTTACCACCCCTGGGGAAAAGTAAAATGGATTTAATGCACCGATTTCAAGACTCAGATACTTTACACCAGGGCTGAGCACCCTGCACAAAGAAAATTATGCTAAGCACACAGACCCAGATAATCAGAACCTCCCAAAGTCCTATGCACACTCTCTTGTGGTCCAAGGCCAATGCATTCAGCAATACTGATCTCGTTCCCCTTAAAAAGAAGTAGGTGTTTTGTATCTGATACTTGCATTCAGAGGCTGTTCTAGAAATGCCATTACTCTAACGGTTAAAGACCACCTTCTGATTCTCAGACCAAGTGTACTCCAAATGTATTTTCTGTTTGTTGTTTATTCTGTACCATTTTTAGGAAATAAATACATAAATAAATCTGACTTAAGTTTTGTTTCACTAACGTACATCAACCAGTAAGACTCCAGCCTTGGTTCACAAATAGTTGTTCTTTGACTCTTCTTCTCCCATGAAGATTTGTCTTCCTAAAACGTATGCGAGCAATAACAGCACACAACATTCTAGACAAGATCATAACCAAAGCTTTGTAACAACTGCATTAGTAACTGCCTGTTTCTATTTTAAGTGGTTTTCTACCTGTTATTATTGCAGTAGCTTAACCAGCTTTAACAGAATGAATTGAGATTAAAAGTTTTTGACATTATCACTCTCATGAAAAGTTACTTTCTTATTCCACACTTTGTTTTGTGAAATTCTTCTAGAGAGAAGTTAGTATTGTACTACTACTAACAGCTCCCCCTTTTGGAAAAAAAAGATAAAAATGGGTATTTGTATACCTCATGGTATTCAGTCCCCTGAGCAGAAAGATAAGGACGGAGATCAGAATAATCCCCTCATAATCCAAGAAATAGTAGTGAAAGACCTGCTAAGCCAACTGGACGCCCGTAAGTCTATGGGGCCAGATGGGATCCACCCAAGGGTGCTGAGGGAGCTGGTGGAGGAACTTGCCAAGCCTCTTTCCATCATTTATCAGCAATCCTGGTCAACTGGGGAAGTTGCGGATGACTGGAGATCTGCCAACGTGACAGCCATCTACAAGAAGGGCAGGAAGGAGGATCCAGGGAACTACAGGCCCATCAGCCTGACCTCAGTTCCAAGGAAGATTACAGAACAGATCATCATGGGGGTGATAAAGCGGCAAGTGCAGGACAACATGGGTTCATGAAGGGCAAGTCCTGTTTAACCAACATGTTCTCCTTCTACAATCAGGTGACCCGCTTAGTGGATGAAGGAAGAGCGGTGGATGTTGTCTACCCGGACTTCAGTAAGGCATTTGACACCGTTTCCCACAACATTCTGCTAGAGAAGCTGGTGGCTCATGGCTTGGGACAGGTGGACTCTTCACTGGGTTAGAAACTGGCTGGATGGCCGGGCCCAGAGGGTGGTGGTAAATGGAGTTAAGTCCAGTTGGCGACCAGTCACAAGCGGTGTCCCTCAGGACTCAGTTTTGGGACAGTCTTGTTTAGTATCTTTATCGATGACCTGGATGAGGGGATTGAATGCACCCTCAGTAAATTTGCAGATGACAAGAAATTAAGTGGGAGTGTCAGTCTGCTTGACGGTAGGAAGGCTCTGCAGAGGGATTCAGACAGGCTGGAGCGATGGGCTAAGGTCAATGAGATTTAACAAGGCCAAGTGCCGGGTCATGCACTTTGGTCACAACAACCCCAGGTAATGCTCCAGGCTTGGGGAGGAGTGGCTGGAAAGCTGCTGGGCAGAAAGGGACCTGGGCACGCTGGTGGACAGCCAGCTGAACATGAGCCAGCAGTGTGCCCACGTGGCCAAGAAGGCCAACGGCATCCTGGCCTGGATCAGAAACAGTGTGACCAGCAGGAGTAGGGAGCTGATGGTGCCCCTGTACTGGACACTGGTGAGACTGCACCTTGAGTACTGTGTCCAGTTTTGGGCACCACAGTACAAGGTCACTGAGGTGCTGGAGCAGGTCCAGAGAAGGGCAACAGGGCTGGTGAGTGGTCTGGAAAGCATGCCTGATGAGGAGAGGCTGAGGGAACTGGGGTTGTTTAGTCTAGAGGAGACCTTACTGCTCTCTACAACTACCTAAAAGGAGGTTGTAGCGAGGCTGGTGTTGGGTCTCTTCTCCCAAATTACTAAGGATAAAATGAGAGGAAATGGCCTCAAATTGCGTCAGGGGAGGTTTAGATTAGATATTAGGAATAAATTCTTCACTATGAGAGTGGTTAGGCACTGGATCAGGCTGCCCAGGGAGGTGACAGAGACATCATCCCTGGAGGCATTTAAAAAAACAGTGGACGTAGCACTTGAGGCTATGGTCTAATGGATAGATAGATGTTAGGATGAAGGTTGGACTTGATGATCCTAGAGGTCCTTTCCAACCCTAATGATTCTATGAAATTACATATAGCAGAAGTTTAGCCCACAAAAAAAAAACCCCAAATATTGTCATAAGCCTAGTGCATGCTTGTGAAAAAAACATATTTTTACACATGAAGCCCATGTAATCAAAAGGATCTGTTACATAAACAGAGAGATGTATGAAAATCTGAAGAAAAAACTATTGCAAAATGTTTATGTACGTGACATATAGTTTCCCCAAGTGAAAACTAGTATCTGTCCTGCAATATTTATTCCAAGTGCCAAAGTGTTCAAGAAACAAAGGTGATTTTAGAGCTTGAGTTTTTGAAACACAGATGAATGAATCAATAATCGACTAAAAGATGGAATAACTATTTTATCTGCTCAGAAGCCAACATATCTTACTGAAATCAAGAGACCACAGAAGTTTGGAATGGAACTGCACTGAGAATTACAAGCCAATCTCAACTGGTTTTTATTCTTTTAGCATTAAGATGAGCCGAGCACAAAGCAGCCAACTGCATCCATAATGACAGCAAGCAGTATCTCATGATTCAGGTCTTATAGTGGGATTCGGGCAACTGAGCTTCTGTTACTGCCTCTGTCAGAAACTCTCAAGCACTCTTTAAGCAAAACACCCTTTGTCTCCGCTATTAAACTGTGAAAGGGGGAGTGGCAATTTTTCACAAGATCATCCTTCTGCATGACAGTACGGAAGGAAACTGTCAGGTCTAAAAGAAATGTGTGAACAGTTTTTCTCCTATCCCCATGCAAGTTTAAGCATTGCTATGGGAAAGATATTCAAAATGTCCTGCTGGATGACAATATTAAATACAGTAAGCCAATTTTGTAATGGAGTTCCACAAGCTCACACTGGTCAGTTTTAACAACAAAACACTGTTTCTGCTGTACCCTTTTGTCCAGCCTTCACAAACACAAAACTGTAATACTGTACTTGCCTGATCCTGCAGAAAAAGGATTTCACCTGGGCATATTCATACAGAGATGCTAAAAAGAACACACATTGAAAGTATCAGTTCATGGCCTTAAAAAGGTCACACCTATCAAAACTATTTTAAACTCTGCCTTCTCTGGACTTTCCAAGCAAAACTGAAGTCTCACACCTGCTCTTTTTCAATATTAGCTACTGGGTTAACTGTTCAACCATCTGCTCCCGCCTCAAATGTTCTCTCTCTTCTCCAGCCCACACATTGTTGGAGAAATGGCTGACCTGGAAATAATTCAGAGGAAACACAATCTAAAAACCATCTTTCCCTGGTGCATGACTACAGAAAGGAAAGGTGAACATTCCTGGCTATATAAGCCAAGTACCAAAACCTATATACAGATGAGTTATAGGGAGAGGAAAACTCAGTAACAGCTCACAGCAAGAAAAATCACAACTCCATATGGGTGTCCTTCCTCTGCTGGGTAGGAACATGAATGGCTTCCAAGTTGTGGAATCCCCTGGCAGGTTAGTGTTAGCAGCCTCTGCTATCTCACATCCTTTTGTAGCAAGGATTTTGGACCTCCCATCTCTGATGCCAGAACAGCCCCACAGCTAGCTGTGCAAGAGACACGCACTTGGCATGCAAGCTTTAATTTCTCACACCACTTAGGCACAACCAGCACTAAATAGCAAGTCATCTTAAAACTTGGGTTCAGTGAACTATGTTTATGGCAGTCCTGCCATGGCAGGACCATAAAGACAAAGCACCTAAGCAACTGTAAGATGTAAATGACTTTAAACTCACAATTAGACCTTCAGTTTCTCTTTTAAAAGCAGCAGTATTCGGAATAAGTAAGATAGTACACAAGACAATGCATTTTACTTACCCCAAGTAAGAGTTAAGCCTCTAGGAGACTAACTAGGACTAGTTGTATAGCTACTTGAGTTTTCAAAGGGGAAAGGGACTAAGTGTTGCCGATGTATACTGATAGCATAAGCATTTAAAATGAACTACTACTCTAGCTGGGATTCTGCAAAGACAGAAAGACACACAAAGCTGAGTCCCACCTGTTTGACTTCCAATGTTCCAAGGCGGCAGGTGGGACTGATCAGTGTGTGTGTAGAACACACTCACATCCTGAGGGACAAGTAGCTCTACAAACCGGGAGGAGACCAACACTTTCTTCTTACAGTTTAGAATGGATGCTGCCTGCTCAGAAATATGCACTATGCGTCCAGAAAGCAAGGAAAACACCACCACAAATGTGTCCTGGAAAACAAACACTGTTAAAGACAATTCCCCCAACACATGGCAGCAATATTTTAAGGATTAAAAAAAAAAAAAAAACCAAAGCCAAACCAACCCTCAAACAAACAAAAACCCCGAACAAGCCTCAACCACCACACATTGTAACCTAAGAGAGAGGTTCAAAAAATTGTGTGAAGTTAGGGTCCAGTTAATGCTGTGCATGAGCTACTACAATCTCCAACACTATAGTAACTCACTCATGATTTACAAATGCTGTATCAAAACTGAAATAGATTACAATGTTGTATTGTCCAGAATGAGTGGGTATCACTCCACACACTTCCCCCCACCTTTCAGGGTACACATCACAATTCCACAAAATAGTCCGAGAACTTTTCAAGCAGAAAGCATTTTACCATATTTCTGATATGGCATCTAACAGTACTGAACCTCAAGAAACTCTTCAAAGTTGAGCCAGAAAGCATGAAACTTACTGCAAATCAAGGTAAAAATAAAATCAAATCCAGGAGTACAATAAAAAACAAAGTCCCTCACAACTTAGGGATTTGATCAGCTCTGAAAGCTTTCAGCTTAAGCCTGCCTCAAGAGATGACTATGCTGCAAATGAATTCTCAAATAAAATTCTCAGAGATACATGTTGCTTCTGGAAAAAAAAAAAAACCAAAAAACCCAAACCCAAAAAACCCACAAAACCCCACACACAGGGGAAAAAAAAAAAAAAAAAAAGGTCTTGATCTACCTTTAAAAACACAAAGGCCTGTCTGGCTAAAACTTAAATGCTTTTCAATTTTACATATTATATTTCCACTAAATGATATAAGGAGACTAAATAAAGATTGAAATAGCAAGTGATGAACTCCATCAGTGTGTCTGAATTCCTTACAGTGTTTTTTGGAGTGTGTTCAGATGCAACTGTCACCAACTCTTCTATGCTGTATGTCATCACATTTGTCTGAAACACTCTTCGGTCATTCAGAGCCTGGAAAAAGTCATTGTTTGCTAATTGAAAAAACAAACCAAACCAAACAAACAAACAAACAAAAAAAAAAAAGAAAAAAAGGCACAAACAAACAAAAAAACAAAAAACCAAACCAAACAAAAAAAAAACCAACCAAACAAAAAACAACAACAGGAAAAGCAAAACAAACACAAGAAGTCAGTAAGGTGACTATTTTGAAAGTATTTCTTACAGCCCTGGTACTTTTGTCATCTTTTTGGTGGAGTCCAAGGTGAGATGAGGAAGGTCTGTTTAGTGACAAAGGAAAAAGGAATACCGATTATCCTACTGAAATGACCTATTTATGTTACAGAAATGAGCACGTGGAAGTAGAAAGGACAGACCGTGGTGGCAAAATAACAATTTTTGCTATTTAGTTCTGTTGGAAAACACGGATTATCCAGTAACTTTTCAGTTACTGGAGATGGGATGCTGTTTTTTCAATATACACAAAGTTAATAGTAGGCACCTATTAACTATAGCATTTTGAAGAAAAGCAAAGCAGTAGGTGGGCATTTCAACAGAAAAGATAACATGATTGTTTAACAAAAGAAACCCACAGTGCTTCAGGAAGTCAATGGTTTGCAGGGTAACTGGAATGCTTTCATTTGTTTTAATGTTATTTGTTGCCAGACATGTCTATTCAAACCAAGCAGCTATATTGCGTCTACACTTCCAAGATTTTTTCCACACATACCTCGGACCTGCTGGACACACTGTAAGGCGTAGTTGAGAGCACTGATGGTACTGGGCTTGCTGGAACTCCTTTTCTCTTCAGGCAAACACCTTTTCATTTCTTGGATCATCATCATCAGATCTCTGTGAGACTGGCTCCAATTCAGCTGCTCACTGTAAAACAGAGGTTAAATCTTGCCTGAGGCTTCTGGTACAGGAGATTCTTTTCTATCAATTAATTAAAATTATTCACTAAATTAACGTTTTATGGGCTTGGCCGCATCATCTGAGAATATCTGGACCCATCCTAATGCTCATTCACTGTATTTCCTGTTGTATCTTTCTCACTTTTTTGCTAGTCAATCTTTTCTCCTCAACCTTCCTCCATTCCATCATAACTGTTCTGCTTATCAACTAAAAGTAAACTGATATCTCCTCTCTAGGTTTTATAAGTCTCATTGGTATTAAAATCATTACTGTGATTCTTTATGTGTGTATGCCTTTCTAGCCTTGAAGTCTGTATCTCATCATATGCACTTCAGGGAAATGTGAAGCCCTCAAAATACACCTGATGCAAAGCTTTCATTCCTCATGTGATTCGGGAATCTTCATTATACTTTTAACAGAGTCAATTGGCCTCAACAGCTGCAAGGTTATCGACAAGCAAAATCTGCCATTTCTTGCTTTTCCTTATTTCACTGACTGAAAAATAAAAGTAATCTGCCTCAAAATGCAGATTGAGTCTAATCTTATAGATGAGACACAAACACTTATTTTAAGAAACTTTTAGCCATTTAGGATTTTTATTAGTATCATACTCTCATTATAAAAGTCACTAAATAAGTACCACGTGTTCACTTTACATGCCAGTTCAACACTGCATAAATTCCAGCTCTTGAACTGCCTTTTTCAATGGAAAAAAAAAAGAAAAAAAAAAAAAAGAAAAAAAAGAATAAATTAGCATTTCATCAGTTATGAACTTTGGGGAAAAATATTTAAATAAGGTCTGCTTTATCGCTACTAAATGCAGTATTTCTATTAAGTATATATAGAAGCGACAAGAGGGTCAATGACGTATCGGATCAGCCAATCCAAGAATTAGGCGGACAGCTTATGAGGAACCATGCAGCAGCAATCTCATCGACATGTGAGACTATTATAAACATCACGGTCTCGCTTCTTGGGTGTACTGAAACAAGCAAGCCCCTTGAACTCTGGATCACAACTACACCAGGTCCCCGATTCGGACTTTAGTGCTCTGCTTAAGTTAAGCACATCAATAAGCAACAGAACAATCGGTTCTACACGCTGTGAAGTTACCTGTTAACTCCGCGCTGCCTCACTAAACTTCCAGATGAACAGCCGTTAGCCTCGCGGCTGCAGAGATCCTTTATAATGGAGTTCGGACCGTCAAGCCGTTTCCCGACGGAGCTGGTTTCCGCACACATCGCACAGCACAAGCCCGCGTCCCGCCGGCGCCCTCCCTCCTGCTTGTCCGGGCCGGCTAGTCTGACCTCCGCCTCTTGCCCGTCCCCCGCCCCGGCAGCGGCAAACAGTGACAAACTCGCGCCGTGTTCAGAGCTGCCGCCCCGGAGCTTGCCCACGTCCATCTCTGATCCACAGGACGCGACCACGAAAGGACATCGGCCGCCGCGGCCCGGCTCCTCCCGTCCCAGACCCTCGACCGTCGGTACCAGAGTCGGGCCTGGCGATTCTTCTGCAGGAAAGACAAACACCGCCTCAAGGGAACGCAGGAGGCGTAAGCCCCCACTCGCTGCCAAGCCGAGCGGGCATCGCGGCAGGTTCCGGTTCCCCCCTTTCTGACGGCCGGGCAGCACCTCCAGCTAGCAGCAGATGGCAGCTGCTCGGCACGGCCGCCGCTTCGCCTCGCCCCCTCTCCGAGGCCCTCCGCTGCCCGCCTTTCTCTCTCCGGCCACGGGCCGTACCTGCAGCGGGCACGGGGGGCCGCGCCGGCTGCTGAGCTGGCCGCCGTGAGGCGCCGCGCCCCCGCCCCGCGCGGTTACGTAACTGCGGCGCACGAGGCGGCCCTGCTCCCCCCACACCTCGGCCACGTGCACCGCGCCGCGCACCGCGCCGCGCAGAGAGGAGGAGGAGGAGGCGGAGGCGGAGGCAGGGTCGGAGCTGCTTTATTGGAGAGGACGGCGCGCGGCGGGGCAGGGCGCGCGGCCGCTGCCCCTCCCCTCACGCGCCTCCGCACGCGTCCCCCGTGCGCGCACTGCCCCGCCGCCACGTGCGGCACCGCCC
>JAAGNO010010768.1:0-11938 GCA_033439905.1 Ceryle rudis
CGGTGAGCCGCACGGGGCCGGGGGGGTGGCCTGGTGTGGGACGCGTGTGGCAGCTCCGCGTGCCGCTGCCTAAGGTGCCGTCGTCCGTCCGGCTACAGCTAAATTAATTTGTCTACAGGCTACAGATCTAAACATTAGTGCTATAAACTTAGATGAATAAACTTCTGAAAACTTAAAATGTTTTTAAACCGTTATTTTTCAGTTACGGAAATACAAAATAAATATCTGGAAGGTTAATACAAAACAGGAAACTAGGATCTTTTTGCTTATTGACTTCTCTCTTCTCCCTAATAGTCTGTTAAATTGAAAAAACCTTTTTAAAAAATGAACTTCACATCATGGAAAAAATATTAAGCATCAGTGAATTTGTACAAGTGTCTCTGAACAATAAACTAAATGCATGTATTTTATTCCTTCCTCCTACCTACCCATCACCAAATAAAAGAAGATTATATATCCTGCTATTTCTAAGCATGTACATGTAAAAATAGTGATTTCTGTTTTCTCACTTATAGTAGCGTGGCCGTAACATTTCATTCAAATGTTTCCTGGGCTCAGTGCAGAAGAAGACAACACAATTCCCTGGCCTGTTCCGCAGGGAATCAAGGTAAACGACCTTTTGTTGATTCCCTACTGCCTTTAGAATTTTTTTCGGTTGGAACTTTGGTATCAGTAGGTCTCTTTTCCACTTCTATGACAGGGATAGTCTTCACCAGCCTGCCCGCCGCTGGGTATCTCGTGTGCCAGCCCACAGAGTGGTTTCGGGTTCCTTCACACCTTCCCGTTCAAAGCGATCAGCTTCTGCAAGCTCCCTGGTGAGTACCCATCGCTTCTGGATGTGCTTGGTTCTAAACACTCATTTTATGAATGTTTTTGAAATGTTACTTTTTAAATGGAGGAGATACTTAGACTTAAGGCAAAAAAAAAAGAAAAAAACTTAAAATCTATAGCTATTATTACACTGAAAACATGACGGTGCACAAATGAACTGCAGTAACTCGTGGGCGATGAATAAACCTCCTGAAATAGTAAGAGATTGTGCACATGAACTTATGCGTTCCTGGGCTGTGCCGGTGCTTCCAGCCCGAGTGTGTTGGGGCCAATGTTTATGTTCCCCTTCCCCGGGGTTAGGGATGGAGGAGAGACAGAGGGATGAGGTGATGGGCCACCCTCCTGGGCTGGGCTGGGGGCTCAGGGGCTGGAGGAGCTGCAGGGCTGGGGGCTCTTCAGGAAATGCTGCCTGTTGCCGCAGAGGGTTTTATCTCAAGCTAATTTCTTGGGGTTCCTGAATCTGGAGGAGATGCTTGGTGTTTGAATAGTTCTTGGTTTGCTTTGGTGGCTTATGAGAGATTGAACAGGATGAGGTCAGGAAATAAAATGCTTGGAAATAAGCATTCATTAGAACACCCAGTTAGAAGTGTGAATGCACTACAACCTTAAGGGTGTTTTTCTGATGTTAGTTCTAGAAAACAGACCTTTTCCAGGGGAGAGCAGGGCTGTTGGGAAGGTGAAAGAAGCAAATACCTGGTGTTCTGCACACTGTGGTCTTTCAGGGCTTATCAGAGCTGAGATACTCTTTTTTTCCTAAAGCCCCAGATTCTTGGAATCAGGTGGTCGTGTCAAAAACAAACAAAAAAACCCAAAAATATCCCTTTGCCTTCTATGTGAAAGAAGGAGCCCTCGAGGACGTAGGAAAAAATCTCTTCAGAGTGACTGCCAGTGGCTCAGTGACTGGCAGATGAGCAGAAATCAGAGTCGGCCAGGGTCTCTCTTGTGGTTACTGAGCTGCACCCAGCACTTCTCCTCCTCCTCCTCCTCCTCCCTGCCATGGGCAATGCTGTTTCTGGTGGCATCCCGCCAGATGTGATGCTAAAAGCTTTGCGTGACCATGGCATCCTCTTGTGTGACTCGTGTTGCCTCACCAAGGGATCATTAGATCCTCTATTGCAGAGCAGGGACTGATCTCAGGGGGCTCTCTGTGGACCCCAGCCTAGTGACAGTGCTCAAGCTCTCAGGAGAGCAGTCTGCCTCTGACACAGCAGCCAGACCCCATCTGAAATAGCCTTGCAGAATTCCCTCCTGAGACAGAGCGTTGTCATCACTGCGGCCTTCCTTGTGGCAAGCGGTGGGAGAGTCCCTTTTGGGCCCCACACTCCACCTCTTGAGTGGACACGGATGGGAGGCTCCTCTGTGCCTGAGATGAGCTGTCTGCCTGGGGCAGGGAGGCATCCTCCTCATGAAGGATGTGCAGTGAATTGGTTAATGTTATGTTTTCTTACTTCTGCTGCCTCTGTTCCTAATTTATCAGGAGACATGACTGCAGTTCAGGCTCAAGGGGTAGGTAACTTGCTGAAGCACTCGGAGGTATCTGCCAGGCCAGGCAGGCAATTAAAGCTGAGCTGATGAATGATCTGATTCGGGCTCCAGTTCATTAACTAATCATAGGAAGCTAGCACATAGGAAAAAAAGCCTAATTCAAGAACTATGTGAGAGGTTCATTAATGGTCCCTCTGTCCCCGTGTGCTGCTTTATGCACTTTCCAGAGCTGCTCTCGTGCGCTTCGCTGACAAACAGGATGCTCTGGGTGGTCGGAGCTGGGATCAGCCCGTGGCACCTTCAGCCGGGCAGGGGACGATGTGTTCATTACAGAAATACCTGGCACTGCACTACACCTGCAGTTGTATTTTGCCTTTCCTGATGCTGTTTCCTTTGCGCTCCATGCATCGTGTGATAGCTTGTGGTAAAACTGAACTCTGCAGCCCTGGTGGGTGAGCTGGACCAGCCTCTGTACCACTGAGAGAGGGGAAGGGAGATGTCCCTCCGGGGAAGGGGGTGGCCTGGCGCCGTGGGCCCTCCTGGCCAACTCGGAAAGGCAATGCTGCTGTCTAACCTCTCTTCACTGGGGAAATGGGCTGAAGAGAGTCTGGAGGTGGGAAGACAGGAGGGAAGTTATATATAAAAAAAGAACAGAAACCCTCGAAGAGCTCGCCCACCTGCACGCAAAGCTGCCACCCTCCTTCCAACGCGTGATGCCTCCCTTTTGATTGCTACTGCATTTAAAAAAATAGAAAAGTCAGGTGACAGCAGCCAGAGAGGGACGGGGGTTTGGAGCAGGTCCTCCTGGAAGGTGCTTCAGGTCAGCAGCCCAGAGCCAGAACAAAAAAAGTGTTTTGTTCGTGCTCCAAGAACCCAGCGCGCAATTCTGCTTGCGGATTACGGGTGGTTGGAGTCATTGTTCCAGAGCAGGTGTTTTCAGTCTGGTGCGCGTGGAGAGGTGCTCCCAGCCAGACCCAGTCGATCTCTTCCCCAGCATGACTGGCTTCTCTGTGTAGCCAAGGGCTGCTCCCCGGGCACTGCCTGGCTCGGGGCTGGTGAGGAAGCGCCGGGTTAGTAACGCTGTCCAGTTGCTTCCTCCTGGTGCTGCCAGGGGAGGAGAGGAGCAGGTGAGGAGGATGAGGCGGTTTTGCCCGGGGGCTGCGGTATGAAACCAGTGGGCAGGTGTGTCTATGGGAACAAGATGCTTATTAGAGCTGTTGCTTTTAAATATGTCTTGTTTTCAGTTTTCTCTCCCTACACTTTTTGAATATATTTAGGACACTTGTCACCATAGCACCAAAGCACTGAAATACCCTGTGCAAGAAACTGAGACATCTCTCCCAAAATAGCTGCCTGCTCTTTTACCAAGGCACCAGTTCCACTGTCAGCGCTTCCTTCCCGTGACTCTGTGTGTGCGTGCACGAGTGTCAGAGCTTTCTCTGTCCCCCTCAGCACGATGCTGTCACGCGTTGTCATAACGCAGTGGGTTACGGTCTAAGTCTGGGAGACATTTGTAGTGCTTTTTGGTGTATTTGTCTTAAGAGTCCAGTATGGTGGTGTGGGCTGAATGGTTTTGCAGGCTGCCCCATGCGCAAACTTTATTGCTGTTTATCTTGGCACGAGAAGATAAGAAGGGGGTTTTCTTGCATGAGAGGCAACATTACGAACTGACAATGCGAGTGGTATCTGGCTGTTGTGAGCCCAGATGTCCAGAAAGACTCTACAGCTTGTTAAATCTTAAAGCACGCTGAGCACCTCTGGATTTTCCTGATGCTCTTGCTGTGCCCTGGAGCTTGGTGTGCCTGAGACATCGAGCCCCAGGAGGGGCTCTCTTTCCCTCTCTTTCCTTGTACCTGGGCTTTGGTGGCAGGACCGAGGCGTGGGAAGCAGAGCTGCAGCCACTTCTGTCTGGTCTCTCCGAGCTTTTCATTTTGCAGCCCCAAATTGAAGTTCAGATTCTTCCTTGCTGCCTGGACTTGTGTGCCAGCCTCTCATGGGGACACCTGCCCCACTTGCAGATTAAATTTACAAGGTGACTTAATTCAACGTATGTCTGTCTGAAGCCTCTGGTGAGTTGTGGTGACTTGTTTTCTTTTTGCCCCTCATCTTCGAATGCCTCTCTGCGTGCAGATGGCACTGAGCTCCCTCTCGAGCGTCAGCAGTCACTGATGTGCTCCTGGTGAAACAGGCACTGGGGTCTGGCAGGGCAGGGTTAATTGCTGATAACGGGGGGACATCTTTGGCTCATCATCTCATTCCCGGCTCTGGGGACACGAGGCTCTGCTGGAGCCAAGTGCTCGTGGCCACCCCTCACTGTAGAGTGAAAAGCTGGGGATCCGCATCAGCTGCGGTGCGTGCGCAGGGAGCCCTTGGCTCCGTCGTGTTGGCACAAGGCGAGGACGCTGGCCCTGGGGGCAGTGAAACGCAGGAGCTCCCCTTCTTTCCCTACACACCTCGTCCCTGCCAACTGTTCCTCTGGCTTCACATTTCCTACTGCTCCTTCTTCACCAGCGTTTCCATCTGCATAATTAATCCTCATGTAGCTCCAGCCACCCATGGCACCGCCTTCCGCGGGTCTCTCGGGAGGTCGGCTGTTGAGATGCTTTAGACACTTCGTCAGCGGATTACGGATCGGGTCACACGGAGCCGTCTCTCCTCTCATTAGCATGCAGTAAGTGATCACCTCTGGAGCCAGGCGCCTGCAGCCAGCCCCTCCTTTCCCTCCACACCAACACTATAAATTACTACCTGAGCTGGTCCTGGGCATACCTAATGCAATTCTAGTTACTTCTGAACGTGCCCGGGAGAAGTGGAGGTGTTCTCGGTTACAGAGCCAGCTTGTGAGGGTTTCTGGTTTAGTTTTGAAGGGATGAGGAGGATCTTCAGCAAAGAAACAGCGCGTCTTCTCTGAGACGTTCAACGCTTTTTGAGGTGGCATTGCTGAGAGTTGTGTTCACCCTCGTATTTGCCGCTTGCGCTGCCTTTTATCTGCCAGCAAACCGCACGTTCTCGGTTTGTCAATATTTTTCTGCAGGAGCTTAAATAGTGACAGAGAGCACAAAGTGAAGAACTTATCTGTGGTTTCTGTGCCACTGCAAATCCCTGCAGGCAGATGCCAGCTTCCTGCTCCACAAACAGAAAAAGTCTGGAAGAGTGAAAGAACAGGGGCTGTAGACTAGTAAATGGGTTTATCCATTCCCTTTTCTTAGTTCCAGAAGAAAAAGTTCATCTCTGAAGCCGTGCCAATGCCTCAGAGAGTTTCCATTGACCAGTGGAGTTAATCTCATGGGTTTTGTGTGCAATTAACCAAGGATGTGATTTTACAGCAGGCTGGACGAAGCACAACTACCGCCGTCAGGAGATCCAGCGGTTGGTGGTTGTGGCTAGGATGGGAATTGCTGGTCTGCAAACCGGCAATAAAAACAAGATGGGAAAGACAAAGGGTGTTGTGCAGGGGTTTGCTGGCGAGCAGTCCCAGCTGGCGAGCCAGGCACCGCTCTCTGGCTCGGGCTGCTCTCCCGTGATACACGGGAGGATGCTTGCAGTGGGGTCAGCTGCGAACTGGTGCTGATGCTGCCTTGGCACAGGGGTGGTCTGTGGCACGCTGAGTGCCAAATTCTGCTCTCTGTTACGTAGACAGTGTTTCATGCACCTTAGTCTAGACTTTGACCCGTGAATTCCACTTTGGCTATTTACAGAAGCGATACCTGAATGGGTGGGCAGTGGGAAGGAACTGGGGGGAGCTCATGGACTGCAGGGAGGTAGCTGACAGGTAATTAGAGCAAACCAAGCACTGAGGAGAAGCAGGATTCAATAGCCCTGTCTGCAGAGTCTAAGTGACTGTGATAATGGCATGTCCCTTTCCTCTCCGAATCACCTTTTAAATGGTATTCTGAGTTAAAGCTCCTGGACTGAAACCAAACAGAAAAGCAAGCGAGCAACCAACGCAACAAAAGCATCTGAGTGAACCCCCCTCTAAAGGCAATACGACCTGTCAGCTGGGAACTGACTGATTTTGATTTATGGTTTCTTTATCCTGCAGAAGCAGGAAGGTAATGAACCAGTGTTTTGATCTTTGTGGGCTTTCCTGCAGCAGTGAGGAGATCAAAACAAGCTTAACTATGTCTGATACCCGCTTTCTTCCCCCTCCCACTCCTCCTCCAGCACCTTACAGTCAGCCTTACATGACACTAAAGAATATCACTTCTGTGGATGTCACAAACCCACTTCACATCTCCCGGGGGCAGTGGGGCTCCCCTGGCTGCCCTCAGCACAGCGAGGGCTGGGACAGGACCCTCCCGTGCAGGGACGGACTCTGTCCTGACCCATCCCGCTCCCTCGGGAGCTCCCCCAGTTCTCGGCAAGCCTCAGACTTTGCAGGTCCTGAGGGTGCTGGTGGTGCAGAGGTGGGGACGTGGGGGTGTTCCCTGCCCCTCGCCACAGGACGGGGAGCGGTGCAGGTGTTGGGCTGGTGCGGGGTCTGGGGTGCTCACCCCTCGCAGCAGGGAGGAGGAGAGCGGGTGCGTGGGGGGAAGCAAGCGGAGGAGTTACCCTCTCAGTTTGCAGAAATGCTGCTGTAGTTCTTCTTGGTAGGGAAGGTCAGCTGCCCGGAGAGGTCCAGCGACAGCGCCTTGGGGTGCAGCAGCCGTCGCTGGTACAGGGGGCTGGAGCTGGTCCTGGGCGAGTAGAGCATGGCCAGCTCGAGGACTGACAGGCTGGCTTCTGGCTGGAGCCCCTCCACCATAGCCACCAGCTCGGTCCTGCCACGTGGCAGGCTCGGCGAGGGCTGCAGGCTGTGCCGCTTGGGCGGCGGAGGGCTGTGGTTCTGGAACCTCACCGTTTTCACTTGCTGTAAAGAGAGTGAGACCAGAGTCACGGTGGGAGAAGCAGCCACCTGCCCTCCTTGCTGTGATCTGCCCTGGAGAATGGGGGGGTGAGCTGAGGGGGGCAGCTGGCTCCTTCCTGGGGGCAGAGGATGCCTGTGGAGAAGCTCAGTGTGATGTGCAGGTGATGGCAGGTGGAAGAGAGCAGCAGGCACTGGCACGGCGTGGTGCAGCAGAGCCACCAGCCATCGCAGAGACCTGGGAGAGCGGTCCAGAGAGAGCCCGTCGCCCGAGGCAGCGGGAGAACGTGGAGGGGAAGGGCAGGTGGCCGTGGACACGAGGTGGGAGGGCCCTGTCCTGCCTCACAGAGAGACCATGGTTTCTCTCCAGCTGCTGATGTTCCTCCTGGGAGCCCTGAGCTTGGTTGGGCTTTCAGGGGCCTGTGAAGCGATTGACTCTGTGGGTGCCGTGGGAAGGGAAAGCTCTCGCTAGGGCAATTTGCAGAGTGATTTTTATCCTTATGAAATTTCTTTCTGGCTTCCAGAGGGGATAGACATTTCCCTTCTAAATGGCTCAGACAAAGCAACGGGGGGGTGATGGGGGGAGCTCTGTAGGGCCCAGGCTGACACAGGGTCTAACGCCCGGGTCTGTGGCATTTGCTCATTCACTGCCAAGCTCTTGGGAACCTTGGTGGGATTCTTGCCTGATTTAAGATGTCAGAAAAGTTTCAAGATTTGATTGTGACTGAATATTGGTTTACGTGGGAAGAGACCCTGCAGCATCTAAAGGACTTAATCTGAACAGCAGCATCACAAACATCTCCATGCGGGTACCAGCCCCAGTGCTCTCAGAATAAAACCTGGTAAGAATGGAGTGAAGCCCTGAAGGGATTTGGCCCTGGTCTATCCTGCGCTGACCCTTAAGGCCAGTCCCCAGAGGACTGAGGGACCCCCTGAGGCGGCAGGTAGCTGCTGGTCGTACCTTCTCGGCGCTGTTGCGGGAGGTGTCTGGCTTCACCAGGATGGATGGCGGGGCTGACGCAGGCGGCTTTGGAGCCGCCTCGCTCTTGGCTGGAGGGTCTTTGGCATCTAGGATCAGGGAGCTGCACACAGAGGGAGTTCTGCTGTCCCCTCCTCTGGCCACCAGCGCCGGCGAAGTGTCGTGTGAGAAGTTTGGCCTCATTCCTGCCTCAGCCCCGGTGGCTGCGGGAGGGACGCTCTGCGGCTGGGCGCCGATGTGCTGGTAAAGCTGGATCTGCTGAGGCCGCAGCGCAGCCGTGGGGAGACGCCTGAGGGAGCTGGTGACCTGCACGGGGGTCCCTGCCTGCCCCGGCCTCTGCAGGGACCCGGCTGCGGAGCAAGAACCGATTGAAAGGCGGTCAGCTGGCAGGAGCCCCAAAGGTGGGCAAAGCAGAGAGGCAGAAGCGAGTGGTGGTTGCAGCCCTGCATCAACAGCCCCGTTCATGGGGGTGCTGTGGGGTGTAGCTCCCAGGGATTGCCATGCACCTGCCCCTGTGCACTGGGACCAGTACTGCCACCCGCCTCCCCAGCCTCTCCTGCTGGGGACCAGCTCCCACCGTGGGGTCCTTTGGGGGCCCAGGGCGCTCCCTGCCCCCTCCCCACGGTTCTGTTGCCAAAGGCAGGAGAGGAGCCCCGCTCCCGAGCCCTCTGCAGCGCTCGCGCTCCCGTGCTGTTTGTGGCTCCTATTTGGCTGCTCCATCCCATAGCTGCTGCGCTTTGGCGCAGGCAGCCCCATGCTTTATTTCTGGAGCAGCAGTCTCTAGGTCTTCACGAGATGGAATTTAAAAAAATATTTTTTTTTTTTTAAAATGGAGCCAGCAGTGGGGATGAGTCCTTCATAGTAAAACAGCCCTTAAGATAAATCTAATTTCAAGTCTAAAACCACTGCCACTGGCCCTTACAAATGCCTCCCCCCTGCCCAGATCCCTGCCTGCTCCAGCAGCAGCTCCACCTGCAAATGCTGGCGAAGGTACCGTTTAGTTGCCCAGATACCCTTGGAGCTGTATTCCAAGGGCTGAAGATGAACCTTGCCAGCTTTGTTAGAATATGACCAGCTGAGCTCTGCTAAAACCTTGGCGGAGTTTTACCGGTGCCGAGTCAGAAACCCCAAAATTACCCAACCGACCGGGGTGGGGACGGCCGGCGGTGTGGGACCCCGGGCTGCTGGGCAGCCTCGCCGGAGGGCTCACCAGAGCTCCCTCTCCTGCCCTCCATCCCAGGGAGCGGATCAGATGTGCATGTTGGATCTTTGCGGAGGAGGAGAAAACCAGATAGGAAGTTTTTCCCCTCTAGCTCTCTGCCGCATCAAGGCTTTTGACTTCCAGTTTCACTGGGTAACTCCTGCTGGTTTTTTTTTTTTTTTTTGTGAAGTATCCTTTCTCACCTTCAGGCTATTCATGATTTTATGCATCTCGGATATTTCTAAGCTGAATTCTTTTTCTCCTGAAATAGAAGTCATTCTATTCTCTTGATCATCCTCCTGCATACTTCTCCTGATTTTACTATATGCCTTTTGAGTTACCAGAAATACATCAAGTGTTCAGGGTGTGAGTTCACCAGAACTTCCCCCAAGGCACAGCTGAGTTTTACTCTCTTGTTCCAAGAGTTTCTTTCTTAATAATTCCTAATAATATTCTAAGTTAACCTTTTTTTTTTTTTTTTTTTAATTGCTTCTGAGCATGGAACTCTCACAGAGCCACGTGTGACAATTCTAAAGCCTCTCTCCAGAGCGACAGAAGCTAATTTAGTGCCTGAGGTTGTGTGTGTATAATTAGGATTATTTCTCCCCGTATCTGCGTACTGACGTTTCAGCTGCTGTTTTGGTGCCCTGTTGCTGGGTCTTGTGGATTTCAAAGGTTGGATTTTCCAGTTTACGGTTTCCAAGATCCTGGCACAAGTCCCTTTTAGAGACTGATGACATTGTCCTGGTGCAGTTCACATTTTCCTTGCTGGAGTTCGGCTTTGTTTGCCACACAAGGACATGTCTGTGTCTCGTGGCCTCCCTCTCAGTGTTGTTTGCAGGTTTTTGGTTAATTAGTGTGTTCTGAGCTGCGTTCCCTTGCCTGTTAATGACAAAGTCATCAGCTGCCCCCCAGAAGGGAGCTGTGCCAGGCTCTGGTGTGTGGCTGGTCAGAAGAGGTGAGCCAGGGGCATCACCCACAACCCTGCAGGGGATTAACCCCCCCCGGGCATTTCACCCCCTCAGCTGCCAGCCTGGAGGGGTGACCTGCAGAGCTCAGGGCAGGTTTTGCTGTGCCCAACCTAGAAAGTGACATTTTCCTTCGCAGGCAGCCCTGCGCCCAGCAGCAGGGTAACGCTGCCTGTCCTCAGCACAGCAGCCCAGCTGGGACAAGACCCCTTGGAAAGACCCTCCCCAGGAGCTGGTTTCACAAGGGGGATGCAGCTGGAGACCCTGGCCACTCTGCAAACCCACCCTGTCCCCCCAGCTCACCTGTGGGTGACAGGAGATGCTGCGAGTGCCCTGGGGAACGGGTGGTGTCTGCTTGTGTTGTGCTGAGCCTGATGCAGGAGCCCAGTCCGGGTGGGGACCACAGGGAGAGCTGCCGCCCTCCTGGGAACCCAATGCAGGCAGCCACCATGGACTGGGGGGGACCTGCCTGCCATCTCCCTCCCCGACACCACCCCAAAGCACTTACTCTTCCTTGTGCTGCCACGGCCACGCCGCAGCGATGCCTGTCCCGAGGCCGCGCTCCTCCCGGGCGAGGGGATGGGCACCGGCAGCAGCACCGGTTTCAGGGGTCTGCTTTGTCTCGGGCCGTTCTCCGAGATGCTCCCTTGGGAGGAGAGCGAGGAGGTTGAGAGAGTCCAAGAGGCATATAGGGAAGGCATCTTTGAGTCGGAGAGATTAGATTTCCTGTTGAAATGGAAAAGAAAATAAGCTGAGATGAGACGTGAGGTTTTGTGAGGAAAGCTGGAGCTTGCCCAAAAGGGAACTCTGTGGTTTTAATGCCCCTGCACTGCTCCCAGGTCGGGGCTTTGGTGAGAAATGGGATGGACGATACAGCCAGTTCAGGTTTCTGGTTCCCTTTTAACAAGGGCTTTCATCTTTCTGCACCTGATTGATATGAAATTATTCCCAGGCAGGGCTGGGATTTGTTACAGTAACCCCATGGCATCAACACCAGCCCTCCCTGCAGAATATGCCCAAACACGCTCCCCCCTACCCCTTCCCTGCACAGAGCGAGCTGGATGGCACCTTCGGCCGGAGCTGTGCCAGGCACCTCTCGGGGCAGGGCAGGTCCTTATGGACCTCTGGGCAGAGGCAGGGTTTGTGCTCTTGTCACCCAGCTCCAGCTTCCCCTGCACCGTTCGGGCAGCTCTGCGGTGCACAGCACCTACCCCGGGTTGTCCTCCCCTGCCTTCCCCAGGGAGCTCAGCCCCGTGCTTTCACCTGGAGCCACTAAATTGCCAAAACAGAGGTCAAACCTTCCCCTGCAGCACACCGGCCAAATATCGCTTCAGATGCCTTCAGAGAGGGGGCCACAATGAAATCCTTTTGCTAAGTCATTAAAGGATTCCTCTGAGTCTTCTTTACATTTATGGGGGGTGGAGGAATGGTTTATAGTTCAATAACTGAGCAGTGATTCATCAAATAACTCGGGCATCAATTTATTATGAAGAAATTTCCGAAGGAGGATAGAATAGCAGCTCCAAAGCCAGCGCTTGTGGTTGGAGTGTTTTATGAGGCTGTTTAGGGTGACTGGGCTGTGCTCTCCATTATTTGTTTGCTCTGTTTATTGGGGGTGAGGGGCATGGTGT
>JAAGNO010010769.1:0-20965 GCA_033439905.1 Ceryle rudis
AAAGTCTTTTAAAAGATTACTCATTATTTTAATAATAAAAAGGCTGTAGCAAATTAGTTTTAGCATTTTGATAACTTTAACATGAATAAATGTTAACAGTCAACTGAAAAACATTTCAGTAAACTCCTAGTGGACTTCTTTGAAATTACTTGTTCTGCTTCTTTTATCCTGTTTGAAATTTTGTCAAATATGTATGTTCCAGGGGAATGTTTTAATCTCGATGCAATACATTTTTCAGTAGAGCATTGTTCTGCCAGTTCTACAATAACAGAGATTGTTCTCATACCTCCAATACATATTTCAGAAATTATTCTTAACAGTTTTAGCTAGGAACTTCTGAAAACCATTCACAGTCCCTAGACACTTGCACAGAAGTGTTTTATCTGGGGTTAAGGAAATTTGCATGACTGCTAAAAACCACAGGTGCTTGACTTGAGTGGTTAATGAGGTAATCACAGCTTTCTGATCACCCACTGTTATCTCTTAATTTTTAGCTCCTACAACTTTTTATTATTTTACAAGACCTGTAGAGACTACCTACAGATTGTAAAAACTTCTCCTTTGATTAAATTAGTTACAATCAAGTTTGATGTCTTCTGTGATATGAACTTTTATCTAAATTTTTTTGATGGTTACTGTTTCTTATGCCTTTTAAAAGAATTATTAGGGGAAAAAAAATATTTATTAATATCTACAACCTGGGCATCTAGGGTCTCAAAATTAACATTAATCAGAAGTTATGAACCCCGACATTCAGATGTAAGGTCCTTCTCAGTTTAGAAGTAAAATACAAATAAATAAACCCCATTTCATTATTCCATAGCTAGAGAGTCAAAAGAAATATGAGTGTTCATCCTTATTGCCCAGAAACTTATTGACAGAATTTGATAAATAAGGTGAGTTGTTCTGTCTGCACTTAAACCAGCCAAAGATAACTGATGGGTGCATTTTTATGAGTTATGATGTACTATTATTCTGACATTTTAGATAAGGTGTTTTAGAAAATGGAAAAAATAAGTGCTGTAGAATTTTCATTACAATTACAGTACACAGTTCTGTAGTATCCTTCTTTCTTACATGAATTGCCATTTTATATAAATGGAAGTCTGTAATTTCCTTCAAAGAAAAGATCAGTGCTCCTTTAACCTTCTACCCTGTCCCTGTCCCAATAAAACAGATTAAAACAGTCTGTGGAGAAGAGATATTGTTCTTGTCAGCTGTTTTGTAGTTGAGGGATTCTCTTTTCTAAACTTTCAGTTTGGCTCTTAGAGAAAGTTTAAAAACCAAATGAGTTCTACGAACTTTATCAACTAAACAAGCTACAACTTGAACTGGATTTCAAGAACTAATAAATCTTTGACCAGTTCAGTAGTTCCAAGACTAATTGTTTCCATCCACACAGTTCCATATCAGTGAAATAAAACATTTCTATCTCCAAAGTTAGCATCTGCCAAGCAGGATTTCTCTCACATAGCTAGTCTCATATCTATGTCAAGACACTTAAAGTAAATCTGTGGTTAGATCACCACTTTAATTGGAGATTTAGTCTCCTTTTTTACATGAAAGTTCTTGTAGCTTCTTAGTACTTTATTTTACCTTTCAAGGTGTTCCTGACACCTTTAGACACATCCTGCAAGGTTGATTACACAAAGCCTAGCTGCCTGAAGAAAACATCTTCCACGAGACTTCAGTCCATTTTCCTTCTCACAAGAGTCTAAGAAAGGACTTACAGAGCAAGAAAATGGATAATATTAATTCATTAAACAATCACATTAACAATGGGGGTGGGGGCAGAGAGTGCCTTCTTGGATATAAAAATGTTCTAACAGTAACTATGTCTCTGTTTCCCACACTATAGTAGCAGTTCTTATTGTCAAGTTCGTCATTTTCTGGCTTTTTTTTTTTTTTAAGGAAAACTTGTTTTCTCAGTTAAATAAGCATTCACCAGTCTTACTTTCAGCCTAATATAATATACTGGTTTCTTTCACCTCCTGTGCCTACAGTCTCTTGGTCTGAAAGGTTTTGAAAGCTGCCAATGGTCTCACAAAGTATGAAGGGACAATTTCCTCTTCCCAAAGAAACAAAAGTAAAATATAGGTTTGTCATGGGTGGTTTCAAGGATTAATCCAGAAAAGTAGTACAGTCTCTCACACTACAACAAGCAAGAAGCAAACTTCTATGGGATAAAAGTAAAGAGAGAAAAAAAATACATTAAATTCTGGAAGACAAGCTGAATGTGGAATCTGAAGTCCAGAATAAAAGTCAAAAATCCTGACAGTCTGGAGAGATTTCTAAGGAAAATTATGTTTGATCTTTCCCATACTACCCTGAATCATGCTGAACTTGTTTTTCAACAGTGAAAAGCTTAAAGTGAAATTTTAGAAATTATGAAACTGAAAGGGAAGAGAAGTCGCTGGATGCTCATTCAAAACCTGTAATTTATGTTACCCACACTTGATCCAGTTCAAGCATCAGCCAAAATAATCCAAATCTCTTGATTCAGCTCTGAGAACTGACTGAAATTTTTGATACAGGTGGATTTTACAAAGGTAATATTACATGTGTTCAGCCACGATCTTTTCAAAATACATTTGAAAAAAGATGAGGTTGGACAGAGGTTGATAATTAATAGCTTTTGCTTTTTTTTGCCTTTTTTTTTTTTTTTTTTGCTTTTTCTTTTTTTTCCTGAGGAATGGCATTTTAGTATAGGAACAATTGCTGCTTCAGAAATCTGTCAAGGAATTTGCCTGCTCCAAGTTTCAGTTATAGCTGTAGTAATATATAGCACTGGAAGCTATAATAGTATATAATAATATATGTAATAATGTATAACACTAGAAGGATAAAAAAGAAGTGCAATGACAGAGGTTGCAACGCATGACACAAGAAGACTGGGAACAGTCACTTCATGATACTTAATTTACATGACATCAGAAAAGTATGAAGCTGAATCCAGTGGACAAAAAATAACACTACACTTTGATCAGTAATACTACACATTGATCACTTGAAAGTTAGCCATTTTAAGCATGTATCCTGTTGTATTTCTAAGCATGTTTCTTATCCTTACTGAAAAAGTTGTCCTTTGCATATTCCTTGTACACTAGAAATACTAAAGCAAGGCATTTTGCATTTCAGACTGCCTGGTCACACACTCCCTCTCACAAGACCACTTTTAACTGTTACACCTTACTTTTGCTATTAAAAAGACAGAACCACTGCTTACCTAAACCCAAGGGGTACAATGCATTTGACTTCCTCTGTCTCCGCCTCTTCTGTGTTCTTGCAGAAATGGGAAAGAACTTCCAAACTGCACTTTTCTTGAGAGAAAGTAAATAGAATGATACCCTTTGATGATAATTCTCAACTGAGTTGTCCAAGCAGGTCAGTTAAATAATTTGAAACATTTAAGACAGTGAAACAACACATCTGTCTTCAAGGTTAAATCTATAACTGTCTTATTAAGAATCTGATTTTAAAGTAGTCCTGATTTTAAAGAAGGACATGTGGAAAAGCACCTGAGATTATGATCTTGAGCTCACAATCGCAGTCTCACTACAATGGTAAACTAAAAAACCCCAATGATTAAAAAGGTGATTACTGGTTTCAAGCTTTCATTTTCTTTAGAAATCAATTTTATTTCCCTTGATCCATTTCTCAACCTCTCTCCACTCCCATCAAAATTCCCAGTACATATATGTGTTTCCTACTCCTCTGTTATTGCCCTTGGTCCAGCCAGTCCAACTCATCAGTTCCTTGAGGGAGGTGGGGTGTGAAATAGCTAAGTAGAAGAACAAGGAAAACAAGAAGGCATGAAATCTGCCCTGGCAGTGGACAGAGACCCCTGCAGTCTATACCAGAGTATGTCTCACATAACTGGAGAGAAAATCATAATCGGCTTTCTTATTTTAAAACAATTACTGTTGGTGAAAAAGAAAATAAAAAAAAATTACATATCAGATCTGTTCCAAAGCAAGCTTATATAAATTTTAGCTCCGTGGTATGAAATTATTGCTGCCCTTTACAGGCATAATAAGACATAAGCTGTAATTACAAGACAACACATTGTTTCTCAAATAGTATAAAGTACACTTCCTTCCACTACAATCTTAAATAGCCTGTATTTTCCTCTGGAGTTTTAATGCATCCATCATGTAATACTAAACACTGCTATGTGCATTCTGGACTTGGGCCCCATTAAAGTAATTTAGACAAAAGGTACACTGCAAATGATTCTTACACAACAGAGACCAGAGTAAATATAACAGTAGTAGTAGTGGAAATGGTTTTGTACATGGGTGGTTTTGAGGCTTATTTTAACTGTAGGTTGATTAACCACCTCAGTGCATCCTTTGAGCTTAAGAAATGTTGTGCTGCCTGGTGACAAAGAATTGTTTGCTCAAACTACTCACTAAATCAGTAGATTATATAGGAAAGCAAGTTTATTGCAAACATATAAATTCTGTCTTCTACTGAAATTAATTTAGCAAAGGAAAAGAGAAAGGCAACCAGTGGCCATCCCTGATTCTTAAACTCCCCTTAATCTTCCCTATGTTCAGGGTAGACCTGTCTCTAATGTTAAATAAGAACGTGTGGCTACCCAGGTTAAGATTTGTCTCATTACTAATCGTCTAAAACTTTACTGTCTCATCCACATTCATCATCTAGCCTCTAGACAATGAACAAAAAGAGCCCTCTTCAGCAGAATATTTATCCAGTTTTAAAATGGTTTTCTAAAAAAAAAAAAAATGAGATGATAAGATGAGATGAGATGAGATGAGATGAGATGAGATGAGATGAGATGAGATGAGATGAGATGAGATGAGATGATGAGATGAGATGATGAGATGAGATGAACTATCCTTATAGAGGGTCTGACTTACCCCATGGACTGAAGAGGGAACTGAGACAACTTCCTCTAAAGAGGAGCCCTGTTGTCAGCCTGACTGAGGTGAGATTAATACCATCTTAAATGTTCAACTGGCATTTGTCTTCCTGTAATAAATTTTTGTGGAACACCTGCAACACCAACGCTACCCCTTATAAAGGAGTTTCCATCCAGGCAGCTGTGATTGGACTTGTATCTCTGCACAAATTAAGCAGCACTACCTGTGAAAAAGGTCACTCTGACACTATGGTTGTATAGATAAAAAGTAATTCTACTGAAATCTGCTGAGTCACATTAGGCTACTCACAATGTCAGAAAATAATTCAAATAACAAATGTAGCTAAATTCTCCATTAATGTCTCTTATCTGATCAAGCCCTCATACATGACATGTCTTCAATACACAAATCCTTCATATAGTATTTAAACACTCTTCAGTCACCACAGAACACACGCACTGAATATCACACACCTTATACACATATACATCTTACACTTTGTGTAAATATTGTAGTGTCTGCTCTCACTACCCACAATATAAACTTTCACGTTGTGACCAAATGTTCCCAAATAGTGCCTATTCTTCAAAGGTTATAGTTGGGTTTTTTTACAACCTTCTTTTTTCTCTTTGATGTGCACTATGTTTTCAAGCATTCTTGTCCTTCACAAGTCCAAAGTATGCCAGGGTCAGGCTGAGACCCACGTGTTGTCATTGAGGAACATATGCTGCATGTTGTTCAGTAACAGTGTGACTGGGTGAATCTTGTCTCAGTATCTCCAAGGTTTGTACTCTCTGTCAATTTTCCCCCTTGTGGCAACAATTTGATATAACTTTAAAGATGACAACACTATTATATCCTTCTCATTCTTTTTCTCAGCAGCCAGACACCTGATGTGAACTTCTACTTATCACATTTTCTTCCTAGATGCTCCACTTGTAAATCAACAAAGCATTTGCCACTGGCAGCTCAGGATTAATTATTTGAGTATTACCAGCCATGTTGATCTAATATTACATCCAGGTTGTCTACCACTAGGTAACCATGGTTTTCTTGTTTTCATTGCTATGTTACCTACTTGTATTTGTCATGAATTCCCACTTACAACCATACACAAATGACACTTGCAGTATGTTCAGCAAGATCTCTACACTATAAAACATTCAGTTCAAGAATGTCAAAGCACTTAATTTCTCATGGGTGTTCTCTCAGTATTTGCATTATTCGCAGGACCTGTGATCCTGGATCACAAATATCCCCACTGTTCTTATAATTATAATCCTTGTCTTTAAGATTGTCTACAAACATATTTTCACATCTCCAGATTTACACTGGGAGCTGAGGGAAATATAAGTTGTCTGGGGAATTGGTTTGATATATGCCTGAGTTTTGAGTGTAGTTTAACTGCAGATTAAGTGCCATCATTGTGGTTTTCACAAACGTGAAAATATTGATTGAGACACTGGAGACCTTAGATGTACTTGAAATCTGAAACTGCTAATGGTCTTGTAAACTAATTCAAAGCTGAGATTTCATTTCACCTTAGCTAATAAGTTTCATGACTGTTTATCATGGACCAGATAAACAGTAACATGTACAGAAGTGGATAACTTCTATAATTTTTTAGGAAATTTCTAGAACAGGTTCTAAGTTCGAGATAGTTGAAAGAGGTTACTAAAACAGCACTTAGCATTCTGTTGACCCAATCTGATTCTGATGCTGATTTAAAGTATCTGCTTAAGAAAGCAGATCATCATAGAATTATAAATAGATCAGCTTGTATTACAGGAAAGGAAAACAATTATTTGATAGTATACAGCAAATACAGCTAGATCAGTTCATGTTTCTTGTCCAGATCATATGGGATCAAAAAAAAAAAAAAAAAAGGAACAGATTGCTACACACTGCACCTGGGTTTTTAGCTTTCTCCAATGACCCAACACCACCAATGTAGGAAAGACAGATGTCTGGTTAGACACCGTAAAAGGTGGTGAAAAAGGCAGCCTTGCTTTGAATCCTGAGCCACATCCTAATTCTGCATGCTATGCAGGGAAGAAGATATACCTTGCCACCAGCTGTCTTGGAAAATGTTCTCCATGAGGGGCAAAGGAAGAAATTTTTGCTGTCTTGAACTGAATTCCTCCTTGACACTTTTCCATTTTGATATGTTGACAGTATCATAACACATGGATTGTGATAAAGGTGCAAACTTTTGAGCTGTTGTTCTGCAATTTTATAGTGTAGGGTAAAAATGGAATTGGAAAACATGGACATCATAACTCCATTTTTAACTTTGCTGTGCATGGAAGATTTTCTGTGCTTAAAATATACCATTAACACTGAGTATGCAAGATAAATCTTAACCAAGTGAGAACGAGACAGTGAAGAGTCTGTTATTTCTATGGAAGTCAGATGTACTCCAGTTATTTCTTGACATGTTATCTGCTTTGTTGTCTTAATTTATCTAATTAGCCTCCCTGGCATATTTCCTACTCCCTTAAATTTATTCAACAAGTGCAAAACAAGATAAACACTTGCAATAACTGCTTTTTTATCTTGGGGGAATAAGTGCATTCCTGCAAGCCTCCTTATGACTCAAATAAATGTGTTTATTTTAATATACATAATAGATATTAACAGGCAAAGTCTGATGTACACACTCTATTAGTTTAAGGCTTCTGCTTGCAATCATAGTTTATTATCATGTAATGTGCCCATTTTACAAGTAATTAATTTATTTCTAAATTTGGAGAGAGAGGAGCACTTGCAATGCTCACTATATAGCTGTGCAAGAAAAATACTTGTTAATGTTTCCCCAGATACTAATGCCAAATTGCCTGTTAGCTCAAAGAAGCCTTTCCTGAAAGCTTTAGGAAGGATAAAAATTTTGCCTTAGGAAAGATTATCCAGGAATTTAGGACTTCATTTGCACTAAACTGTAACAATTTATTTGTCTCTATCCTGCTGTTAGCTTGTGGATCCCCATAACAATCCATATGAATCATCAGGCATTTTTGCATGACCAGTTTTCATCTCCACAGTGCCATACACTTATTATTAATTGCTCTTAGCCGTCATAATTAGAAGTTCACGAGAAGGAATGATTATGCCAGGATTTAGGGGAAGATAATGCATTTTTGGGTTATATTAACTTTCTTTCAGTGCATGAGGTAAATAAAAAGCTAGGTGATTCATCCCATTTCATGTCCTCCCAAGCTCTTGGTGTTGGAACCCCAGAGACATCCTTAGCAGGATAACTGGCGTAAAAAATTTGTCTTCAGCACTCTCAAATCCACTAAAAACACATCTTTTTGTTACATATTAATTACATATTTAAAGTTGATCGTGCTAAATGAAAAACAGTTTCAGATCCACCAAGACAAAGATCATACCACCTATTATTTTATAGATTTATCTAGAGCAGCCATAACAAGTTTATGCAGAAACAGTATCAGGGGAAAATTTCATTTCTTTAACCAAATTTGGCAACTGAAAATAAAGAGAAGGTGTTGATCCAGTGATCAACCACACTGGACAATTTTAATCCGAAAAACAAGTGGATCTGCTTCTCCTAACGTGTTAAGTTTGTGCCTGGGGTTGTTTTGGCAGCAGTGGATGGAGGTATGGGCAAAGGACAAAAAGGAGAATTTCCCAGTCACAGTCATAAAAACTGTTTCAGCTAAAAAGTCCTTACATTATTTTGACTAATATTCTAAATTGAAGGATATAATGCTGCAAGACAAACTAGTTCATGAGATGATTTTTCTAACCTGCTGTGGTTTGTCGTAATAACTTTGTATGAGATAGAAGAATGCTACCAGTGAAGAATGGAAAGCCCAGAAAATAAATGTTCTAAAAATATTAGAGAGGGCATATCATGTGACATTGCAACAAGTTATACCAGCCCTTTACGTAGGCAGAGAGGCAGAAAAGCTACTGCCCAGTGCAGTTGTTTTCTTTTCCTTCATTCTATTATTTCTAAATCCCCATAGCGTCACTTCTATAGCCCACATGTGTGAATAACATTAACAGTTTTAATTTTCACTTTGAGTTGACTTGAACATATGCTGGGGCCACAAATCTGTTGTCCTCTACATTTTGATAAGTTGAACTATGCTCGTTACATATTATTTATTTCCTGATGTTAAAAAGAAATAACTACCGTAGCTGAACTTTCCACATCTGCCTATCACTATGTGACTATCTGAAGGATAAGGGAAACAACAAACATACATCGATTACAACAAATCTGTCTGTTTAGCTTTACTGTGTACTCAGAAATATAGGGTTTTTAAGTTCTGTGAAATTAACTTCTAAGACACTAGAAAGAACTGACAAATCCCTTGAAAACTACATCACTTACAAAGAAATAATAAAATCACATCCATAACCAGCAATAGATTTTCTAAGAATTTCTTAATCAAAGAGGTTTTATAAGGTTGTGTAGTCTATTTGAAAAGAAGACAAGTTCAAGACAGATTTCTACATTGGCCTCTAAGTCTTGAAGGCTATTTGAGGCTTGCTACAAGTGGAGAGAAGATTCAAAGAGATTAAAAAAAACCCCAACAGAATGGCCCCAACCTTCTCTAGAAATTCAATAATCTGTCTGGGTTTTTAATATCCTGCCTGAGACAAACCTGAAAATGTTCTGTTCAAGACAGGACTTATGTTTACCCAGAAGCAGTGACCAATACTTCAGCCACATCAAAGCCACCAAGTAGGAAAAGAAGATGCTATGTGCATACTCTGGAGTCAGCATTAGTTTTATTTTCTTTCATTGAATGTTTGACTGCACTAAAATGTCAGTTCACTGAGAGAAGATCCAGATTTTCCTAGGATTCAGTGTTTAAAAAAGCCTGCAAGCAAAACTGAGGCAAGGAAAATAGGGAGTGATCTTTTGCCTTGTGCCTCCAACATGTGCTCATCACAGACACTCAGCTAGTAGGATTCCCCTGGAATTACTTGCTGACCAATATACTCTCATGGGGCAGCATATCAACAAACATTTTTAATATTCTAGAAAACTCATGGTTATTGCATAATGCAGACAGAAAAAGCTAATCTGAATCAGCTGGGATGCATACCTTCAGTAAAGTTGCATGAAGCAATTTTAAATATGCTCATTTTTTTTATACTTCAAAATGAATGCGGTAGCTGTCTTACAGGAATCAAGCTAAAGCTCTACAACCCACTGCTCCATCATCCCAGTGGATAGCCAGCCATGAAAGAGACTGCAGCACAAAGGTGGGGCAATGCACTCCTGTGAGAAACATCTTCAAAAGAAGGCATTAGCTCAGAAACAGGAGATCAGGGGGTTCATTGCAGTATCTGAGAAAGCTGGGGAGTACTTGATACAGTTTAAAAGCCACCATTCACCCTGCCTTTTCTTTTTGAATTATAAATCCCATGGGAAGTGTGTACTCCCACTCACATGTGAATGCACAATCTGTGTGGGGGTCAATGAGCAGGCCAAGATAGAGGAAAGTGGCATGACCTGGACGGTGACTGGAGGAAATGCCACATGAATGGTGGCTGGAAGTCTGTCTGCTGTGAGGCTGATGGAAAAACTTTTTGCAGAAGTACTACCCCCTGGGGCTAGGGCTATAAAAACCCATGTGCCATAAACAGAATCCCCAAGGGCGTAAAAGTCTGTGTGCTCTCAGTAAAGCTGATTCTGGATGCACCTTCAACTGGGGTCCATGCCTTCATATGCCACAAATCTGTACTTTGCAACAGCATCAGTGAATCGAGTTTTCTGAGGGTTAGTCCACACAGACTAGTAAATATTTCTTTACACTACAGCTTATTAAAAAAAAACCAACTTAAGACAGAAGCATTTCCCCAAAGGAGTTCTAATGTGCGAAGAGCAGACTTACACATCTGGAGGGAAAATTGAACACTACATTTGAAGTTCTTGAAAAAAGTCTTACAATCTCTCTTATGAAGATGAGTAGTGGAAATAAATCATATTTTTATGAATTAACAACAAAGTATGGCGTCTTTCCTTCCTCAATTATTATAATTTTGCATATCTGAGTAGCAATTCTACAGGTGGAAAGAAGTTAATCTGCTGTAAAATCTTTTTTGTAGCAAAATCATGACCTTTCTTTGTGACAACATAAAAAAAAAAAATACAGTACTGCTACAGCAAGACTGACAGTTCAGGAAAAAAAAAAACCTTCTCTTTTGCAGATACTGTGAAACTTCTCAGGTCTGATTTGCAAACACATCTACGTTAGAGGTTTTGTTTAACCAACTGTAATCATATCATTACTGGATTAAATACATTGAATAAATATCTCTTGAACTTTTTGGAATATCTGAGTGATAGAATGCCTGCAGTAAAGAAGAAAATAAGATTTCTCTGTCCTGATGCTTTTCAAAAGGACTGTGTGCTCTGCTTATGTTTGAGATTGAAGCTTTTATATTTCTGACAAGCAGAAGTGACACTAATATATCGTGTAGCTAGAGAAAACTTCTCTGTTATAGAAAAGGTATAAAGTTAAAAAAAAAGCCTTCTAAAAACCTTTACTATAGGAAAAAAAGGTTTGTATGAGTTATTATACTATTACAATAACCGGTATTAGGAAAAATATAACAAGATTTTTTAACATAGGTGTCCAAGGTGATATTGCCAAATGTTTGTAGGTGCTCAGATAAAGGCTTTAGAGTTCATACTAAGAGGTAATTTTGGAAAGTTTCTGCAAAATCGCTTGGTTACATGTCTTTTTTCTAAATTTCCTATTAGCTTGAAGGATCTTACACTGTCTGAGTTACAGTCCCTGTCATCCTAATAATACTGTAACTGGCATGTTCCCAAGGTGTCTGGGGCAGGCAGAGCTTGTGCCTGTACACAAACTTGTCATGTTTCACGTGTTTCCAGAAAAACATGGTGAGGCAAACTGCACTTGGACCTGCCCAGCAGGTATCATCTTGAAAATAGCATAGCAGTGCTGTGGTGTTGTCTCAGCGATGCGGGCAGGAAGGAGCTCCATCTGCCTCTAAATTTGGGGTTGTCATTTATCACTTCACTTTGTACATGCCATCAGTCTAGATTCTGGATTTTAAAACATGTGGGTTTACATAGTAATCTTATCACCAACACCTTTTTATTAGTTTTTTTTTTTTTTTTTTAAAAGATGTGAATATAAAAAAAATATAAAAATTCTAAACCATGAACACCACAGATGCGTGCACTGCTGACAGTAAGGATGCTGGAACGGCCTCTGCCTGGGATGACAGTAGAGGCTGCCAGCAGACAGTGTGCCAACTTACATGTTTTAGTTGTAGCAGTGCCAGGAGACCTCACTGAGCAGTGCCTCACTGTTCATTACCTTACCAATGGTATTTCATTTATTTCATTTACAAGGTCCACTTTCTCTTAATTGTCTCCTGCTGCCTATCCCACTTTGCACCCCGGAGAGGGGAATATATAGAATCGGAATAATTTTCATTGGAAAAGACCTCTAAGATCATCAAGTCCAGCTCTCCCAGATCACCACTAAACCATGTTTCTCAGCACCACATCTATATATGCTTTAAATACTTCCAGGTACAGTGACTCCACCATTTCCCTGTTGGGAAGCCTGTTACAATGCTTTAACAATCCTTGTGGTGAAGAAATTTTTCCTGATATCCTTACTGTCTCCTTTATACAGCCTTTTCAGCTAACTCATGCCCCGCATACAGGGGCATCTAAAATATCCACTGAAGAGCTGGAAGTAAGATGCAGGCAGCAAAATACAGACTGGATGACAGACTTGTCTTTTTGAATACAGCCGATAATATATAATTGTTTTCAAATACACATTTCAGCACTGAATATATTAACATTTACGTAAGCAGGAGAGTGAACAATGACAGTTATTACTACCCTCTGCTGGTTGACTCTATAATAGCAGACAGTATACAAATCCCTCCTTGGCGTAATGACTTCTGTACAACCCTTCTTCTTAATAGGTTCTATGGCTAATTAAGAGAGGCAACTAAATTTGGGTGTAGTTTTGTTACCTGATATGTGGGTAACGCAGGACAAACCCCATCCTGGAGCATGTTTCCGAGTCACATCTATGAAGCCAGCTGTGCCAGGGGATAAGCAGACCACAGTCTCTCTGCTGCTTCAAAGGAAGGACAAGGCAAGTCTTTTCATACTGCCTACTTCCAAGCCATTAGAAAATGCATAAGCACTATGATCTTCACACTTTGCCATCAACTTCACTTGCTTTCTATAGAAAACAGTCTTGAGAACATCACGATAAGAGTATTGATGAAATAGATAAAGATTTGGAGGCAGCAGAGCTTCTGAACTCACTGCTCATATTTTAAAAACTACCTGCTTTCCACAGACAGCCAGACAGCTCAAATCAGACCAACTGGGTGCACGCATTGTCCAGCTAAATCTCAACTGCAAGGCACTAAATGAAAGCAGTGCTCTTTACCCTGTGGCCCTTGTATCCCACTGTACTACATCAAGGCCCAGAATCAGAACTTCACATTGGGAAATAAAGGACTTAACACAGAGATGCTGTAAGTTAGTGGAGAAGATGATGAGGTTTTTGTGCTACATCTTCAGAGGCTTGAGCAAAACCAAACCCTGTTCTAGCCTTACTCCCACTACAGAGAAGAGTTTTACAACTATCTAAATTTTAGATGGCTTAACTTTTCTGTTAAGGAAAGACTGTGTAGCAGCCATCATCCTCTAACAAGAAATCACAGCCTGTTTTGATCCAGTTGGCACCTTTGAAAGTTTCCTTTGAACATTTTGCTCAAAAGTCATTCAATCCTGGGAAGCACCAGACCAGATCAACAAAAGATTAAATGACTGAAAAGGAATCCAGAAAAACTTTGTAGCTCCAAACATCCTTCAGCCTTCAACTATCGTTAGAGTATTTCCTTTCTATAAATGCTTAGAAGGAGATGTGCTGACAACCCATGAGAATAAAGCTGTTTTTTTATATTTTAGCAGGAAGCTAACATGATGACATAGCTTATGGCAACAACATAGGAAATACTGATTTGGAACAATCATTTTGGCTTCTGAGGACCATTCAATTTCCAGAGCAATGCAGCAAGATTTTTAGAAAGAAGTTATCAGAGCACTAGGCTCAGGACAACAGAAGACAAGAAACTCAAGTATTATGGCCCAGGCAAAAGAAGGCACTTCCTGTCTGTCTTTGTAGTATGTACATTTTATTTTAGAAACAAACCTTAAGCCTGAGTAGACTGTAAATGCATTTCTGCTTTACTGATGTGATCACGTTTTATTTGTGTTAATGACAGAAGTACCTAAAGATTCCAAACAAGGTCAGGACACATGATTCTAGACACTAGGCAAGCACGTTTAATTTAAAGCAAACTGATAACCCAGCAAGTTCATAATTTGATGAAAAAAAAAGTAGCATTTGTATCCACAGTTTCAGAAATATCAGAGGATGCTTGTAGCAAAACCATGAACTACACCCTGATCTTGTGCTAAACTGGTGCCTTAGCCAAAATCTACCATCTTCTTTGATGCTTTAAATGTAATTGCATCATCCAGGTACTAGCAGACAAGACAGACACAAGAATGTAAATCTATCTGGCATGTGTATTTGTCTCTTCAGGTATCAACCCTCAATCTGCTGATAATAAAATATGCACCAAAAAGCTTTATTTAAGGCTAAACAGAGAAAAAAGGAAGATTGCAGGCAACTTGAATTAAGGCAAAAGTTATTTCATTCTTAATACATTTTTCATTAACTGCACTATCATAACTTAGGAATTTTTATGTAAATAATTTACAGTAATGCAAGGTCTGTGTGGTGAAAAATGAAGTAAATTTGAATCTAATAAAAGGGAAAAGCTAAGTGGCACATATTTCACTAGTATATCAATGGGCTGAAGATCATGTATTTTAAAGATATTCTGATACATACAGATACAGATGGGCACAATGGGATTTAGAAAGAAAAACAAATTAATCATATGAAATCCCTAAAATAAAGGATAATAACCTGCTGGACATTTTTAATAACTACTATACATTTATCTTTATCTAAAAGCTGTGAAAATTATTTTCAAAACTCTATGCCTAAGACAATGTATCTTCATATATAGTTTACTTCTGCAAGCCTGCCACAGCATTGAACATTGTTTTGAAATCCCTTAAAATATCAATTAAAAAAATAATTTCTGGATGTTATAAACTATAGTGATAGCTCCATCAGCTTAACAGCTGTGGCCATTATTTAAGAAAACAGCATTCTGTCTGGTCAAGTATTAAAGTACCTGTTTTCTTTGGAATTTTTGCACAAGTGTCCATAGCCCCCTTTACCACCTGCAGTTCATATGACTTAGTGCCTTCCTTAGTGGTGAGTTACAGAAGGTGAAGTGATGAGAGAAAGCAGAGATATAAGCAAGGCTGGAGACAGCTGAAGACAAGGATTTTGAACTTGTAACATGAGTTACAAGAAACCATTTTAAGGGGAGGAATACCATTCCCATTTTAAAGAATCACCAGTTTTAACAAATCTCCACTCTCAGATTCATCTTTCATCTTCAGGAAAAACTTACAACTTCAAATCATTACAACTGGCAAAATGTAATTAGCAGCATAAAAAGCCAAATAGTCATCAGTAATGTAGAGGCTACATCTGCAAAGGACTCCACTGGTTACAAGTCTTCCTGTTCCCACTTAACCACATTCACATCTAATAAAACTTCAGAATGCGAAAATAACAGATTGTGCATGATTTTCCCTACAGCCTGATGTCGTTGATATACCAGGAGTCTTAACTCATGCATCATATTGGCAGTATTAGTAGATGTTCCTCCACCATGATTATCTTGGTACAAAGGCGGTTTTAGGGGTAAAACTGAGTTAATCCATTTGCAAAAGGCAGATCAGAGCATGAATCTGATCTTTCAGCCTGACTGAGATCAGGATCATGTATAAATTTTCCACACCTTTGGATAGTGGATTAATTACAGAGTATCATGGAATTACTGACTAGACATTATTGACATTATTGACTAGATGACCTCTAGAGGTCCCTTCCAACCCAGACATTTCTATTTCTGCTGTTTCTCTATTTCTCCAACAGAGGCCATTCCACTTCATATAGCTAATGAGATATTCTCAAAACAAGTGAAAGGAAGAAACAGAAGAAACAACCCAGTTGTTAGAGCACTCACCTAGCTCCTCTAAACACCAGCTCCGTAAAATATTCATAGGAAATGAAATAACTTTACAGGAGAGAAAACACAAGCCTGGAGGACCTAACAACAGAGCAGTGGATTAGGTCTCTTCTCCAAATAAGACAACGCAGACATTTTTAGAATGTATCCCACTGAATGTCTTATCCACTAGTTTAATGGAGATGATTTTTTTTTTTTTTCCTCATAACATAGGATTGATCCCAGCTTTAGGAGAAAGTTTACTGCTGAGCAACATTAGATGTTTCCTTCCATTTTAGGTTTAACTATCTCATTATCTGTAGAAAGCAGAAATCATGGTTTTATCTCTCTCCTTGGCATTATCTACTGCTTAGCTAAGACAGCTCTTTGCTCACATTGTTGGATCCAGTGAATGCTCTGCTCTGGCATCAGACTCTCCAGGCTTTGCTAGAGAAGCCAGTCACTATTCAAACTAAGCATGACCATTGCAAAGACATACACAAGTTGCTGGAATAGTTTGTTGTACTGAAGAATTGCCCAGGGATTGAAAATGGCCTCTAAACAAGGTATAAAAACTGAATGATCTTTACATCAGTGTCATAACACTTCAAATAATTCATTTAATTCCTCAGCATTTTTCACTAGAAAATATTCATATGTAAAATATATTCCAGTACAATATTTAAGAATTTGGTCCAAAATTCAAGCAAGAAAGAGTAAATATCACAGCAGACAGTATAGTTGTGTAGTTCTGCTTAAATAAAGCAGCTTTATTCAGCTTTTCTAAAATAGCTGTAATTAAACTTTCATCCAAATTTAATAAAGGTGATAATTTAATTTATATACCCGTTCATATGCAATTTTGTAACACTGCAAATCCTCTATGATGAGTGCACATTTAGAATCTGGCTTTTAAGCAACATCCTGCAGAGAAGTACAGTTTATATCATAATGAGTTCAAGGTAGAAATGAGAGAATTCCATATGAGGCTACTGTCCAAATTGCTTAGTTAAAACTGCAAATTGTGGATTCAGGCATACACCTGCTTGCACATCAGAGTAGGAATTTCACAACATCAAACACTCAAAGGCTTTCCCGTTTTTGTGCTGATAACAGTTTAGATTCAGCTTGCCTAGAAAAACAAAGTGAGGAAGTGTCTGCAAACCCTTCAGTGACAATCTCTATTCAATTTGAGAAATAAATTAAAGATCATATAGCAGTGACCCCATTTCACACACCATGTTCACAAAAAAAACCCAAGCTATAGTTCCAAGAAAAAGGATCCACACTGCATTACAAAAATTTGAGATACATGAATTTTCTGACCCAAGCCATATTTCCTGGGTGGAAAAGGCAAATTGTTGGTGAGAGAAGGAATTAGGACTGTATCATTATAAGAGAATCTGTCAGCTGGCTGTGGGGATAACAAACCAGGTCTGAGGAGCTGCACTCTGGTATTTGGAAGCAATGGCTGAGAAAGGCTTTTGGCAGGAGGAAATATTTGAGGCAGAATATGAGAACGTGAAGAAACATGCAAACAGATTAAATGCCTCCGTTCAATCTCTCCCTGCAGTGAGTACAAGGCTCTCAAACAAGAAATGGTGCAGCAGAAGTTCAGCTGTTAAACACCACTCCTTTGTGTAACATAAAGAGTCCAGACAGCAGCTCACCAACATGCTGCCAGTGCCAGCTGGGCATAAAAAGCAGGAAGTAAATGACTGATTGCATCCACCAGGCCTCTACAGATACCTGGCAGCAAAGTTGCACAAAGACAAACTCTGAAAAACTGATAATTTAGGGCATGAGCCTACAGGAACTGGATAGGAAAGTTAAACTGTAAGTTAAAAAGGGAAAAATAAAAAATCTCCCAGGGCACATTTAATCTGCAATCTGTATTGGTGAATAAATCCCTGGAGGTATTTAAAAGATGTGTAGATGTGGTGCTTAGGGACATGGTTTATTGGTGATCTGGCGGTGTTGGGTTAACAGTTGAACTTGATGATCTTGAAGGTCTCTTCCAACCAGAACGATTCTATGAGTCTGTGATTCTATGATTCTGTGAAGAGGCTGGAAAAAACAGCAAACTGTGCTATGTAAAGTATGTGTTTCAACATTGCATATTACGAGAGTTGGTTGCATCTACTGACTTAGGCAACAACCGTTTAATTCTACTGTGCCCCACAGAGCCAGCCTAGCTGTATTCATTAGCACTCATTCCTCTCTGAGCATTACTAAACCCAGTGAATTATACCTGCATGCTCAGTAAAGGGCTGAACGTGTTCCATAATGAGCATATTGAAGACTCCAGCTACAAAGCAATAACCCAGGCATAATGCAGTTGCTGTTACCTCTATTACTTGCAGGGTATAAGCAGCAGAGATGTGTAGGGTACAAAGAAACAAACTCGGTAGCCAAGATAAACACGTACTGCTGTCCTGGAGGAAAATAAATCCATACCTTTTTACCTGTAAACTGAAAGAGTAAGATATGGAAATTACAGAGAAAGAAGAAATAGTGGTTACTGTCACATTTCAGAGTAGAATTTTTCTGTGCTTTTATTTATTGCAATATTGTCTTCTCATATACACCTAGCCTCTCAAATTCACAAAAAATGTCTCCATAAGAAGGATCTTAGGTAGCAGATCTCACTTTGCACCACATTATTTTTTTCCCAAGTCTGCAATGTTCAAATCACCTTTAGAAGAGAGGAATTTTGGCAAGCAAAAATAAGAACTGTAAAACTTTCTACATGCTATTTAACATCTGAAATTGAAAGGTTTGGAGTCTTTCTCAGATTTTCATCTTCTCTGATTTTCATCTTTCTCTTCTGTTTCATTAACAGAAAGACTGCCTAGATTTTATTCACAGCTACATTAATTCAGGATTTATTCTTACCATACAGCAAATTTTTCAAAACCAAAATTGGATAATCAAAGGAGGATCTCATGAGTCCACAAAAGGCAGCTGCCTTTTAGATCAAAGCATCTAACCTGGATTTGGCAGTACAGGGTATGAATTCCTGGCCTCAGTCAGGAACAGCAGACTAACATCTGGGTTTCTCATATTCTACATGAGTGCTTTCTTGCAGATATCTTTCCAGAAAAAAAAAAAAAAGAGAAAAAAAAAAATCTTAGAAGATCAAGGTTTTATCTCAGTGTAAAATGGCTAAGATCACAGATTTCAGGATTTTATGGAGTAGGAAAGAAAAATTATCTACTTTCTAGGTTTTGTAAAAGATGATAAACATTCTATGGTGCAGTATGAAGGTTTTTCAGACCTAGGTTAAAAAAAAAATAAAATGGTTTGGCACAGTTTCTAGAATCATTTTATATCACTTGTCCTTATTGTTTGATAGTGGCTAGAGAACCACCCGTATTTATTGGTTTGAATTTCTTTTATGCTGATGTAACTCATCAGCATCAGATGTAACTCATCAGATGTAACTCAGATTTTTCAATGCTTCATCCCCAAAATGGAGTTTACAGAGTATTTCATATTTCCTTTGAGGCTGGCAAGTCTCCCAAGGAACAATACAGTTGTGAACTCACTGGAAATAAAATAACTGGAATTATTCAAGACAGTTCTGCTCAACTTCAACCACTCCAGATTTCCAGACCTGTGGAGTCACAATTTTATATGCAGAAAGTAAATACATTATTTGTATGTGCATAACTTTCACTGACAGTAAAAACTCCAGGGTTAGTATGCAATTCCAAATACTCAGGTTACAAAAGATAATTGAATTGAATTTATAAACTTTTAAAGCTGTATTAGCTCTGTATTGGTATTCTATGCACTATCATAGCTCCAGGTGCACAAGAATAGGAACCACTCCAGAAGCAGTTCTGATCCTACCTGTCAGCAGTAAGGACTGGGTGCTGAAGCCTCAAACCATGCTCCACAGGTGAAAGACTAAGCTGTGACCTTAATTCCTGAGTACAAGAAAAATTGCTTTTGGACTGGACTGTGTCAACACATTGTCCAGTATACCTTCCCGCTAAGCTTCAGCAAAGCACAGAAAATAAAAACTCAGCTAGATAAAAACCAGGGTGACAGCTGAACACAGTGAGAAGAGATGAAAGAGACACAACTGTCTGCTGCTTAATGGGGTTGTTGCATGTACAGTAATATGAAGAAGGACTAAACAATATCAGAGCAAAAAAGCTGGATGTAATGCATACCAAAGACTTGGACAGATAATCAGACATCTTGGTAGTCTAATGGGCAGCAGGCATCAAGTCCCAAAAGGGTCATGAGCAGAAGATTACTAACAGATCTCTTAGATTCATGCATCAAATTATGGAAACAGAGAACTGTTTTGAAACTCAATGTGAAACTCACAGCTTCATTTACAAATCACTGAAGAATAGCAGGCTCTATGTGTAGTTGTTTTGCAAATTTCTAGAAATCTCTCAGTGAAGTGTTCAAATGTTTCAGTTCCTCCAAGTGCACTGCTATTTGTGGTGTATAGTATTATAAAGGGTTGTTAATTTCCTACATTGGGAATAGGACCTTCTTTCCAAACTGCAAAAATACCAAGCAGATTTCTGGTAAATTATTTGCCTGACAACCATCCATCTGCCCACCCCAGACTGTGAGATTTCAAAAGCTTTTCTGCTCTGTCCAGCAGTGAAATAAACAGTCTTTTCAAATCTTTTCCTAAAATGCAAACAAGAGCAGCCCACATTAAGAGCAACCAGGTGGCCTTTAGGACACTCCCATTAATATCTGGCTTTCCCATTTTCTCACATTGACTATCCTAGAGTAAGTTTCCTTTAACATCTTCTTTTTACAGGCATTTCACTTTCTGCTTTCTATTTAATTTAAGTGAAATTTTAGCTTGAACCCTGTATATGTAGTAAATACATTTGCCTCTTTCTTTTTTTATCCTTAAAATAAAAAAATAAACCCCTGATTGAAAAACA
>JAAGNO010010770.1:0-17775 GCA_033439905.1 Ceryle rudis
AGAAAAAAAAAAAAAAAAAAAAAAAAAAAAAAAAAAAAAAAAAAAAAAAAAAAGGGTAACTAATCAAATAATTGACAAAAGTGAATACAATGATAACAACAATTAAGAAAAGAAAAAAAAAAAGCCAAATAACAACTAGAGGGAAAAAAGTGCTACCATTAAAATAAATTTGTCAAGAATCTGAAATATTATCTCATGATCTGTAGTAGTGTAATAAAATATTAAGTTCTGTATTGCCAATTGCCATGCTGTCATCTAAAATAATGAAGAGGGGAAAAAACTGCAAACACTAGGTAAGATTTCAAGAGATCTTTAAGTTTTCGAAGTGGAATAGAACAGTTTCATTCTATGCTGGAGATGAAAATCTACCCTACTTGGAAACAATCAAAGAGATTATTACTAACTAGATGTTTAGAAAGGTAAGAACAGAATATCTTTTCAAGAACTTTACCACTAAATAAGAGGTTTGAAATAGCATGACAGTTAGCAATGGAATTTGAATCACATAAAAGCTTCTTAAGGCAGGGTGCTGGGTGCTGAGAAAGTAGGCACTTTAAAAGCTCCTGGAAATATGCCACTAAAAAAGCCATCATTAATAATAGCTGTTATGTGTCAAGAGAATCAGAAGGAAAATCATCAAACATAAGGTAGAGCGAAAGTACTCATGTTTTTATATAAGGTGATGTTAATTGAATTGTGTAAGCAGAGCAGGGAGCAGTTAGACTTGGTAACAGGAGAAGGATAATTAACAGTTGCAGAAAGGAAGGAAAATCCACTTGAGTTAAACAGTATGTCAGATGTGCATTATAATAGTTTTTTTGTAATTGGAAAAGTTCTGTTTATTTTTCACTAAACAACAGATTCAACTATTTAAAAACAGTGACTGGGTGAAGGATGAAAATGTTTGCAAGGTATTTTTGAGGTGATAGATTTGTAGGTCAGAGTTTCAGCATTAAAAAGGATTTCTCAATTTCAGAATGGAAAATAAGTTATATAGCACAGTAGTTTATGTCACTATGATCAAAATCTTAGGAGGTTAGCAGGGAAAACAGCTATATATTGCTCAAGGTGGATGAAAATAATTGTAAGTAAAAAACCAAAATAATCTATTAGGATTATTATACAATGGAATGGCAGTGCATATTTGAAATTACATTTTTATAATTTCTTGTGACGTTGAGCCCCCAGTGTTGAGGTAAATAGGATGTAAATCATATAATACAACTTATTTATTGTGACAACTTAGAAATTCATAATCTTCTATATTCTAGAATATAAAAATTCTATATTTCACTCCCATCTCTGCATTTTTTAACTGGTACTTGTCCACTGGTAGATACCTGTGAATTCAACTATATCTTAAAGAAAAAATATTACAGATAGATTTATAGAAATGTGTAATTTTAATTTAGACACTGAGAAAAAACACAGTCAACATTTACTAGAAAGTTATAAGCAAAAATTAAACTGTGTTTAGCTAAAAGGGAGATACAATGACTACTAAAAAGGCAAGGAATATGTCAGGTTATGGCATTTAAGGAGTGGAGGGATAGTTAGAAATAAACAAAGAATAGTTGTAAAATCTAAGAAATTATAAAAGAAGAAAGATGTTTAAATTATCCCATTTTTAGGGGTGTTTTAGGTTAATTAGAAAAGAAAGGACCAAAATGTAAAGAGTTTCCTCAAGAGTACAAATTGACTTTGAGAACATACAGGTAATAGGATGGGGAAGATATAAATAGCTTTAAAATAACGGACTAAGCAGAAAGTGTGGTAGCTATGATAAGGAAGACTGCTTCATACTGGGGAATCTACATGAAAAGAAGTAAGGCTGGATGAAGTATAATTTATAGAGCAATAACACAGCCAAGGACAATGGTGTAAAATGACTTACTGAACATACATGGACTTTGCAAAACATTTAAAGAAATTAATTGTAACAGTGTCTATAAGAAAAGGTAAATGTGCATGAGATAAAAAGAGTAAATTATATGAGAAGTCATAAAGGAAAAGAAGAAAAATATTAGAAAGACCAAGAAAAATAGCAGAGCTGGAAGCTTTAGAGAAAAAAAAAATCTATTGAGTGTAATAGGTGCATTGTAGCTAGAAAGTAATAGGGATTATTAAAGGAAGGTGAAATTAGATGAAGTGATGTAAAAGCAAAGAGTACTCCAAGGTCATCTACAGCAATGAGCTCTATGAACCCTGACAATTTTACAATGGATTTTTAACAGAGTGAACTGATCCTAAAGCGTAGCAGCTTCAGTGGGATAGAAGAGAAAGAAAGAAAAGGTTATGTTGCAGCATGAGGGAAAAAAAATTGTCTTAAAAAATTCAGCCTTTTCAACAGCTTAAGCCTCTGATAGTTCCTTAATGACTTGATTTGCCAAATGGATTTTTGTCACTCACTTGGTATTTTCAGTTCACTGCATCCTCTTACCACAGGTTTCAGTAAATAATATGTAAAAAAATTAAAAATACGTAATGTATAATACCTTGGCTGAATTGGTATCCCCACCTTACTTAGTGTAAATATTTTAGGATTACTTTAGGAGGCTGTCCTTTCTGACAATCAATCCAAGGGTCCCAAAATGTAGGGAAAATATCCAGTTCAAAATATCACTCCCTACAGCTATGGATTTCGACTCGAGATTGTATCTCAAAATCACTTTTTGTAGTAACCTACTGCTCTACTAAACACTAGTAATACAAATCAATCTGTCATTCCCAGAAGCCCAGGGAGAATTCTCACATAGCTTTCACTGTAAGTGCATTCAGGTTGCAATGGTTGATCTAGAATCATGGTATCTCAGAAGAGCATACTATTAAAAGAAAGGACATCTACCAGAAGACTGCAAAGTTGTTTGGACAGAAATGTGTACACCTGCCTTTTTATACCAAGCAGGGGATCAGTGATAATACGTTGCTTGGAATGCCAATGAAATTATAGTGTCTGAGAAAAACCTGAAAACTATCATTATACAATAATTACATCAGTGTGCTCTGCACCAAAATCACACTGTCTCTTTGGTTTTTAACTTGCAAATTTTGTCCCTTAGTATATGGAAAATCCCTCCCCTTTCATCTTTTAATATCACTACTCCTTTTACATGTAGAATTAGATTGCTGTTTTGTTTTGTTTTTCCAGGCACTTTGACTAAAGTGAAAGTGAAGTATATGAAATACCTCCATCATGATCTATATAGTCATCTTGTTTGGTTTTGTGTTTTATTTCACAAATGAATAGGGGAAAGGGTATACACTTACTATTTTAGCACATTTTTATATAATCTGAACCTTGGGAAGGGGTGAAAATAAGAACACAAACTTTAGCTCACCTAAGAATGTTGCAATATTTCAGGTGAATAATTAAAAAAAAAAGCAGCTTCAATGGGCTTTGGCCAATACCCTAAGGAGAAATCCTTGTGTTTGTGCAAAGCTTCTGCCACCCCCCTGCAGTGGTCCTAGAATGGGAAAGGGAGGAGAGTATATGACCAGCTCACCAACACCAGATACAAAGAAAAGAAGGGGAAGGGAAATGTTGAAACTGTTTCCTCTCTGTCTCAAACTGCAGTTTAAAACTGTTGCTTATTTAATGCTTCTTAGGTTAATAGGGAGGGAAATTCAGCATCTGAATTCAGCTAAAGAAGGCATTATAGAATAAAGTAGTGCAACTACATTCAAACTCTCTTTGGACATTTGCATTCACAATTAAAGCAATTAAAATATATTAAACCTTAGTGGAGTAAGGAAACATTATGAAAGATAATGTCTACATAGAGGTTTTGTGTGGTTTACCTTATCCACTCTAAAAAACAATATTGAGTTTCTTGATGGTTCTGAATTGACAGGTCTTTAGGATCTTGTGGCAGCAATCAGTGACTCCTTTGCCCACTCTGTTCACCAGCCTTGTATGCCTCACGAGACTTGGGCCCCAATGAGAGTTTGTGTTGTACTATATTTAATTAGGCCATTACTCATTTTGTTGTTGATATCTGGAATTTAATGAAATGGCTTCCAAGAGCACCAATCCTAACAATATATTATATCTATCCTGTAGTAATAAAATCTGCTTTTAAAATGTGATTCAGAGGTGTGGTCTCAGTTACTGACTGGGATCTATGTGCTTAGCCATAAATATTAACCATCACAAAGCCTCTGAGAAAGTACATGCTGGGACATATGTATATTTCAATTTAACTCAAAGGGTTGAGGACTATTGCTATTACCAGAGGAAAGGATAATGCTCTGTTGGTCTCTTGGCAGGTGGGATGTCCTGCATTTTGCTTTTGTAAAGTTGTTTTCTGCTGAAGATAACACACTCAAACACTTGGCATCATCATGAATCTAAGGGCCATGGTATAAGTACATGGTATAAGTCCACTGAGTAGGAATGTAGAGACACATATCCTATACTTCTAGATAATGCTCAGTACTGACAGCTAACCCACTGCTATGTTTTGGTTTATGACTAAACATATATTGATGGGTGAAACAGGCCTTTTTCTATCAAATTTTATTGTTAGACAGAGATAGCTTTCTTACTAGATAAGTAGTCTTCTTGCACAGGAGGGCCCAATTCTTCCCTTCTAGGATTTTTAGAGATTGATCTCACTCTTTTGTTGTTATTTATCTATTTAGGGAAGAAGGTTCTCTAGCAGTTTGAACACAGAAGGCAGAGAACCCAGGGAAGTCTGGCTTTCCTGAGTGCTCGAAGGCTATGGAGACCAAAATTCTCAGTCTAAATTCTTTTACTGACCTAGCTGTGGTCCTTCACTTTTGTGATCTCAGCTAAAGACATTCAGTTCAGTTACATTAGTCCGGAGACGTCCTTAGAATGTTGAATTCTGGTCCCACTTATGTCCCAAATCAATAACATGGTGACAAAAATTTCTATCAAATTTTTGGTAAAATAAAGGCAAGTCAAATGACCAAATGTTAACTGTGATAGGTATAACTTGCAGCCTTTAAACAATCACAAAGAATTTTATCACATTTTAATTAAAAATTTTAAATGCACATTTTATTTACATGTTTTTTAACTAATTTTCCTCAGGCTGTTTTTGAATCAGAAAGATAAGGAAGATAGTGGGAGTTTAAGGATGGAAGTACTGTTCTTTTTCCTACAATAAAAAAAAAAATAATTTCGTGATTCAAGATTTCAGCTTTTATGAAATGAAAAACATTATCTTTCATAATAAGTTTCCTTACTCCACTAAGGTTTAATATATTTTAATTGCTTTAATTGTGAATGTAAATATCCAAAACGAGTTTGAATGTAGTTGCACTACTTTATTCTATAGATGCCTTCTTTAGTTGAATTCAGATGCTGATTTCATTCAAGTCTTAAAAAAAAAACAGCATTCAGCCTGTCTTCTGAGGCTTTTCTAAACAAAGTTACTGTCCACAGACATGGCCAAAGAAACCCATAAAACGTTTATAATTCCCAGATTGTTAATATAGAAACATAATTAAAATATGGAAAGTTGTGACCATATCTGTTAGTGAAGAGGCAGAGGAAGGAGCAATATTCTTAAGGTAGAAATTTCTTTCACCAGCAAGGGGAGGAGATGGAGAGAGATATCTTGTGATGACTTTGGTGCAAGCCCTGGGTTATAAATGGGGTGGTGGCAAAAGGAAAATAAAGATCAGATGTGTGTTTCCCTCCCCCACCCTCCCCAGTATCTCCAGAAGCAACATTTCCCATCTCCCTTCTTCTGCCTGTCCCACTCCTCAGAAATGTTATTCTATGTGATAAACAAAGAAAAAAAGACAAAATCCAGCAGGGAGATATGTGCCTTCAGCAGGCTTTAGGAAGATTCTGGTAAGGCTTAGCACTCTCTCATCAGAGAAAATAAGCCCGATTTTAACAACAGAATGTAAACGTTAAATAGCAGTTTCTACCCATATCTGCATTTTTAGTTTCTCTTTCCAACTGGGGAGTCAGAGGAATAAGCTTATTTTTTTTTTTTTCCTGATCCTTGTTACAACACTGTCATCTGTAAAAAGTCATCTGCTCCATCAGAGAACCTAAATGCCACTAAACAGAACCTACAGGGACAAGCAGAGGATTCAGACATGCATACAGAGAAATCACAAGAACATTAATCTTTTCAAGAACCAACTGACAGTGCATTTCAGAAAGCATATATAGCTCAATTAATGTTTGTGCTCACAAAACCTTTTAATTTATGAACTATTGCTCTAGGGGTTTGCTAAAGAATTAAAATGAAATCTATCTTCTCCCCTAAATTTTGCTAAGCATATTTTATAAGTTTAATTCCTGCAGCTTCAGCAAGAACAGTAGTTCTATGTGAGCCTGATAACAAGAAAGGAAATCTTTTTGCTCAGTGATCTGCTGTCATCAATGGACAAAAATTAAATGCTTTTGCTAATCCTTTCACTCTCTCACTAGCCATTGACCATGAAGCTTTGTTGACCTTGCTGGAAACCCTGGCAAGAATTATTGAGAGGCACTTGAGTGAGCCACTCATTTCCCTGAGGAAAGAACCAAAGGGTAGTAGCTGATGATTGCACTTTTGCCTTGATGTGGTCTTATGCAAGACATTCTGTTCCTCCTATTTGATACACGTTACACTGTTGGAGCAATACAACGATGCATTGTAAATATTAATTTTGGATCTGATCTGAACTGTACAATTACAGCCATGGTAAAACCGAAACTGTAGTTCAAAGCAGATGAAACAAAGTTATTGCTGCTAAATTACTTGAAAAAAAAAATCTTAGGAGATTTCCCTGTTAATGTAGATATTTTAACTTGCTTTTCACAGCAAGACCAACTGTTTAAATGTCTTTAAATTCCTAGGCACTTAAAAGCAGATATTCTTATTTCAAATGGTTTTCAAATATTGCTTTGAGTTGAGAACATCGTTTCGGTAATCCCTGATGTCCCTCTTCAATGCTGGGATTTCAATGTTGCAACTTTTAGCTGTGGTTACATACTGAGCTCTTCCAGCTTCTCACTTGCTGGCCTGTAGCAATTTAGGCCTACCCAGCTTCTAAAATTACTTCTGTTTTAAATGGACATTGACTAGAGACGCTGAGGTCAACCAGCCTAATGGCTTGCTGCCACTGGAGGAGGTGATTTTGCTCTTTACATCCCTCAGGTAACTTCTAGGGCTTTCCTGGTGGATTTAATTCTGTGTCTGTATATGAGACAATTCTGCTGGATTTTTTAGAATATTATTTAACTGTAAAAATGCATTCTTAGGAGTCCCCAGATTATTTTGTTTATGAACAAGTTTAATTAACAGGCTGAACTAATTAAGCTGAAAAATGGTATGGAAGAAATCAGAAGTGATGAAAGCTTACTTTAGCAGTTTTTAAAGAAAACTAAAAGTTCTTCAGGTTAAACTGTCTAGTAAACTACTCATTTTCCACTTGTAAATAAAGACACATATCTTTGAAATTAAACCTTTTGCTTCAAATAAAATAAAACCAAGGAGTTTTTAAAGATGGATTCCCCCTTTATTGAACTTCCTGAGCCAACAATTATTATTTCTAAATCACCACTAAACCATGTCCCTAAGTGTCACATTTGGCTAAGGCTAAGCTGATTCTGGCTTTCCTCTGTCTCTTGGCTAAGCTGATTCAGCTCTCTCTAAGTAGATAGAAAATTCACGCAGGAGTGAAAAGCATCTTGTTCTCTAAGAATGAGCTACTTCATTGATACATTTTTATCTTGTTAGTGAAGAACCTAAAAGGGGGTAAAGAACTACAAGTTTGAGAGTAGCATGCTGTTGTCAGGATTTATTAAAATATCATTCTTCAGCGTTGTGGAGTTTGGTCACCTCCAGGTGCTGCAAGAAACATGGACATTACCTTTTACCATGTGGGGAATAACACATAGGCCAGAAGGTAGATTTTACTCCTTTAGTTGCTATTGGCTTTGGATATTAATTATTAATTTTCTATAAAATTGTGATATAGTTCGCATTATCTGTGAACAGAAAATATGATGGGCAAGTTTCAGAAACTACATGCAAGGTTTCTTCAAGAAACAAAGCCATTTTGCAGTTCCTTGAAACTTTCATAATTCCTATTTATAAGAGCTCCAAAGTCCCATTAAAAAATGTAGAAAAAAAAAAAATCAGTAAGGACCTTTTTTTTTTTTTTTTTCAGTGATGAAATAGGTTAATTTCATAGCTGACTTGAAATCTTGTGACAAGTTCTGGTATTCTATTATGCCATTATTAGTAGAAGACATAATCCCTTGCAGCTGTGGTAACTCATGATAACGCACAATATAGACCCATCAAGATATCTCCTGACAGCAATGAAATTAACTCGTGTCACCCCTGTGTCTAACAGAATGTGCTTGCAGCTGCTTCTTAGTATGCTATTTCAGATACCAATGAACTGATATATGAGGAAAACACATCTATCAGAAATGATTGCTCATACTGAAATTTTGTCTGCCTGTGCTGTATGTTTGATGACAGTTGTTTCAAGCAAGGTAAGCAGACGTTATAAGTAATCAAAAATAAAAGAATTCATAGTTATTACTTCTCAAATGTATATTTTCTTGAACTTCAACAGGATCTACATAACTGTCCTGCACAGTTACCTTTACTTCCAATACACCCTTTGTGAGGATGCTATTCAGTTCTGTGTCCTCTGGCTCAGAATCAGCATGTGAGCCAAAGCCTAAAGGCATTGCAACATCTGCTGTTGCAAGGAGCTATTCTGAAGTTATAGATGAAAACACTCTTACTTACACCTTCTTTTTACCTCCTAAAATAATACTTCTGGTACAGAATTATCTATATGTCTATGAAGCATTGAGAACATATTCTTTATGGCTAGATCCAAATTGCTGGGATGAAAATACGTTTTATGGTATTTCTAAGCAGAGGAAGAAAGTAAATCAGATGAGAGCAGGCACATTTCAGCAACACTTTAAGATGGTGCTTTTAATGATTTTTTGAAACAGGTGTTTTGAAATAACATTTGAATAAGCAAAGTGATAAACCTCACTATTTACTGTTACACATATTCTTGCTTTCTGACATGTTTCCATAATCAAAGACTTCCCAAATCACAAACATTATCCAAACACTTTGTAGTCCCAACACAGTAACAGTTATCCACAACTTAACTTCATTTACCAATTCCCTGACGATTAGACCACTTCTGACTTTCATTTTTTATTTAAAAACAACAACTACTGAACTCCAAATTAGACTCATGGAATACCCTCAATTTAGCTCTTTTAATAATATGGAAAAGTTGAAAGCATCTTGGTCACAAGGGGAAGTTTTACTTAAAGCTTGAGTTTGGCCATCAGCATCACAGAAATAAAAGACAACTTTGAAAAACCAAGGCTACTGGCTTTACTGCTGTTCCATGTTGCTTCCCTTGTGGCAAAGCAGCTTTTAGCTTTAAATTTTTATTAAATAAAAAAAAGCAAAACAAAGAAATAGAATGTTTTTTTGTTTGTTTGTTCCCCACCTGGTCTGGGCAGATCCTATTTTCAGAAACAAAAGCCAAGAACTGTATAAAAATAAACAAAATACTTACTGTGCAGAGGATGTGATTCTCAACATTTGCAAGCTAGAAAAATATGTATTCTTCCTATAAATAAAGCAGATTCAGTCTGAGACTTACAGGCATTTGACAGCACAAACGGACACAAGCTGGATTTATAAACAGCAGGGTTTTACAGCCTGTATTTCATACAGTGTGACATTATAAATTGTAAATTTACAACATGTAATTAATGAAGAAATACTGGAGCTGTGTCTCAAAGAGCAGTGTAATTACATCTTAACAGGAAAAAAAAATATTGATACTAAAACTCTCCCACTTAGGTTCTCAAAATGGCACGAAACATTTTAATGGCAGTCTACTGAGAGGTTAATATCCTTTGCTGTACTTTGAAAGTGTAAGGATAAATGTTTTAAAGCCAGAGGTTATTAGGGGAAAGGTGTGTCAGTGAGAGTGTATGGTGCTGCAGGAGTTTTGATTGCACAGCTTTGGGATTGCTATGTGGATCTTGCCTTCCGAACCTTCAGGCACCTCTACCCCCCTAAGACATTGAACCTCTTAACCAATACATTGATTTAAAGCTGTTTTAGAGAGGCCAGCTGTGATCCAGCTGAAAAAGGTTAGATGCCTGGACCTATAAAAACAAACATGGGAGAGTATTTTTGCTACACTAAAGTGGCTGCCTCCCACTTTTATTTTCAGTCTGTTTGCAAGTCTCTCTACCTGGACCTCCTCCCAGAAACCACCTGCTACTGTTCCTGCAGATGTTGTACTTCTGCTCTGGAGAAAAGATTGCAGAAATCTGTACACAAGCAGCATTTTCAGAATTTCTGATCTCATAAATTGTGTGAGTTGTTCTATGGCTATTTCTTATCATATAATCATAGAATGGCTTGACTTGGAAGGGACCTTAAAGATCATCTAGTTCCAATGCCCATGCCATAGGCAGGGATACCTCCCACTAGACCAGGCTGCTCAGAGCCTCATCCAGTCTGGCCAGAGGCCAGAGAGGAGTAGTATCTAACACTTCCAGGGATGAGGTGTCCACAACTTTCCTGGCTTTCAGGTCTCTTAATACCTTGGAGTATTATTTTCCTCTCCTCAGCTTCTCTCTTTGTACTGCCTGGCTTGGAAGTACCTTTCAAAGTAGGTGTGAGTCATATGTTGCATTTGTGAAGGAACAATATACATTTGGGGAATTGTGAAACTGGCAGAAAAAGTCACACATGGAGTTGCAAGTGTGATCAAAGGAATTGTTAACAAATCAGAGAAGGTACTCTATTAAATAAAAATAAAAAAAATAAAACAACAACTCACTTTTATGTAGTTCTCTGAAGGCTGCAAGAGTATAACAGGGGCCCAAACCATGCTAAAACTTTAAAACGAGTTGCTGAGGATCAATTTTTGTCCAGGAAAGGATTCAGACTGGAACAGGTACAGTGGAGGGTTACTAGGATGTTCAGGGGAAGGAGAACAGGACATACTGAAAGACCTTGTATTATTCAGCCTAGGAAAATGAAGGCTGAATCTAGAATACTTTAGCATAAAAACATTAGAAGTTTTAAAAACCAGGCAGACAGAGGAGCTGTTATAACTGATTGTCAACACTGTTAACTGTCCCTGAACAAGTTTTGCATTGAAAAAGCAAGATGGTTTCTGACATTCACAGATTCTGAAACACACTTTAGGAAGGAGTAGTATCTAAGCAGTTAAGACATCAGTAGATGAACGAGATGGTACTTTATGTCTGCTTATGATAGCACGGACTTAATTTGATCAGCCAGATTTTCCCTTTCCTGTCTAAATTTCTGATGTAATTTGCTATATTTTAAAAATCTTAGTAAAATATACATGTTGATTGGTGCAGCAAGCTCAAGGCACAGAGCAGATGACTCTGTTAAAATAGCTGTTGAAATAGCTCACTTGGTCCACCCAACAGAACAGTCAAATTAAGCTTCTTCAGTAATAGTAAAACCTAAATAACATTACTGAAGTCTACACTGGTCTGAAAAGTTGTAATTAATCTGACTACACTGTAGACTTTGGCAAATTATTTTGCTGATTAAAAGTTTCCCTTATATTTGCATGCCTCAATTTTCTTTGGCTTGTACTTCATAAAGGGACATAAGGATAATTGAGAAGGCACAGAATGCTGCATTGTTTTGTCATTCTAGTATTGCCATAGTGCAATGAGTTTCATTTGGAAACATAAGGAAGAAACTAAAGACTTAGTATGGACATTCCAATCTGAGATTCAAGTTTTTTATATGGATTTTTAAAGTAATTTTCTTTTCCCATATGATAACATCTTTTCATTTTCAGAGTATATTTAAATACAATTATTTTCTTCTTCCCCCTTCCTCTCCCCCCATATGTGAAGCTGATGAAATTTTGCAGCAGTTGAAGCAGTAGAAGCTTCGAAGATGGAGAAGCGGCAGCTAAACTGCTGAAGAACTTAGAGCTCTGCTATTTGAAAAGACAATCTATCCTTGCAAAATATACTTTAAAGTGTATTGCTTAATAAGCATGTTCTGTGTCAGCTGCTTATTCCAGTGTTTTATTCTGAAAAAGTAAAGTATGTATGTGAGTACTTGGGGAAAATATTTTCCAGGGAATTAAAAAGGATGAGAGCTAACTGAATTAATTGTAAATTGATGATTCAAACTAGGAGTATACATTTTTTTTTCCCCAGATTATTAAATATGTTTAGTGAAAATCAAATTCATTAGTAAAGAATAAACACACATGCTATCATTAAACTGTATTTACCTTTGACGTATGGCTGTCAGCTGAAAATATCCACAACTGGTGGTTATAAACTTTCTGATGAAAGTGTCTCCTGCCAAAACCCTGGTGTTCTGTTGAAGATTAAAGCAAATAACTTGTGGTTTCTTTATTATAGCTGGCTTTGACAGCATGTATAAACTGACAGGAAATTTCCATTGAATTAATGGTGTTTCAGGATTCTGCTAGATGTGCATATGCACAGACAGCAAGGTTCAGTGGAATTTCAGCTTTAACAGGAAATCGTGGCATATGAATTACTGAGGAGACAGGGTTTTGGGGATGTCCTGATTCCCTTCAGTTTCTGTAGAGGGAGGTGAGACTACCTGATTACCTACTCCAGCCCTGGCACCAAGGAGTATTTTCCTCTTTCCTCCCTCCCACAGAAAACAAAATGTAAACATGTACCTGTCGGAACAATTCCTAAACAAGCACTCAATGAACTAACTCTGGAACTGGAAGCAATAAAGCTGCTTGAGACGGAGGTTACGCCTGAACTAACTGCCCAGGTGCAGTGCCATGCTTCAGAGGCTATGCTGCTCCAAGTAATTGTAAACTCACCTGCTCATGGATATCAAACATATTGCTTCATTGTAATATTTAGATCTAACCCAAATGAATCATCAGAAAGCCAGGAAATATCAAAACTGAAGCTCTTTGGGTTATTTTATGTAATCAGCTGTGGTCTGTGCATTGCAGTAGAGTTCTTAATTACGCAGCAACAGTATATTCTTTCTGTGGGATCACTGCCTCATTCACTGAACACACTTGGTGTGAAGTAAGTCCAGGCTGCAGAGTGAATTGTTACGATATAGAATATTGTATGTTATACTCTGTAATGTTTGAATGATTTCTTGTGAAACAGAAGGATGTCTACTGCTTCTTGGCCTTAAGTGGGTATATAGTGTGCAGTGAATGGAATAAGTGTCAGCTGCAAGGTAAAGATAAGTTTCATGGTTTCAGGGACATCTGGCTTACATCGCTTTCTTTGCCAGGAACTTTGTGTATGACTTGCTGGAAGTTCCTAAGGATGTCTACATCTCAGTGGCTCATTAGTAAAATGGAGGGTCATGATACTTCTTGGTTAAAGAGGGGGATTCTTACAGGTACTGCATAAAGCTTTATGAAGCAAACTGAAAGCTAATGGAGCATCAAATGAACATCTGAGAAAGTAGAATCTTTTTTGCAGGCAGCGTTTGCCCATTATGAAGTACAGGAGCCCCTGTTCTGAACAATATGCATAAGAAGTGTGTTGAATGCTTTTTTTCCTTCGACAGGGTGGTGGGTTGACCCTGGCTAGACACTAGGTGCCCACTAAAGCCACTCTATCACTCAGGTCTATCCCTCTATATCACTCACTCTATCCCTCCTCAGCTGGACAGGGGAGAGAAAATATAATGAAAGGCTCATGGGTCAAAATAAGGTCAGGGAGATCACTCAGAAATTATTATCATGGGCAAAACAGACTCACTTGGTTTTTATTTCTTTTTACCCATCAAATCAGATAAGGCATATGAAAAATAAAACCAAATGTTAAAAAAATCTTACCCCAGACCTCCCTTCTTCCTGGTTTAGTTCCAATTTCTCTACCACAGCACAGGGGTACATGGAATGGGGGTTGCAGTCAGTTCATCACACCTTGTTTCTGCTGCTACTTCCTCCTCAGGGGAAGGACTCCTCACACTCTTCCCATGCTCCAGCTTGGAGTCCCTCCTACCACTCCAAGGGGAGTCTTTCCCACAGAATGTAGTTCTTCATGAACTGCTCCAGTGTAGGTCTCTTTCCACAGTGCGTAGTCTGTAGGAACAGACTGCTCCAGCATGAGTGCCCAACAGGGGTCACAAGTCTTGCCAGGAAACCTACTCCAGCATAGTCTCCTCTCTCCACTGGTACACAGGTCCTGCCAGGAGCCTGCTCTAGCATGGAGTTCCCATGGGGTTACAGCCTTCTATGGTCATCCCCCTGCTCAGGTGTGGGGTCCTCCATGGGCTGAAAGATGAACAACTGTTCCACCATTAACTTTCATGGGCTCCAGGGAACAGCCTGCTTCACCATGGTATTCACCATGGACTGCAGGAGAATCTCTGCCTGGAGCACCTCCTTTTTCACTGATGTTAGTATCTGCAGAGTTCTTTCTTTCACATGTTCTCACTCCTCTCTCAGGCTGCAATTACACTTGCACAATAACTTTTCCCCCTTCTTAAATATGTTATCATAGAGGCAATATCATTTGCTCTGTTTGACTGAAGCTTCTCAGAGGAGCCATGCCATACCAGTGGTCCCTCCCCTGCTACCAAAACCTTGCCAGATACAAACCCAACAGAAGGGTCTAGAGAACAAGTCTTATGAGGAGCAGCTGAGGGACTAGGGCTTATTTAGTCTGCAGAAAAGAAGGCTGAGGGGAGACATTATCACTCTCTACAACTACCTCAAAGGAGGTTTTAGTGAGGTGGGTGTTGGTCTCTTGCTCTAGTAACAAGAGATAGGACAAGAGGAAATGGCTTCAAGTTGTGCTAGGGGAAGTTTAGATTTTGTATTAAGAAAACCTTCTTCACCAAGTGGGTTATCAGACATTGGAACAGGCTGCCCAGGGAAATGGTTGAGTCACCACCCCTGAAGATATTTAAAAGACAAGAAGATGTGGTGCACAGTGACAAGGTTTAGTGGTGGACTTGGCAGTGTAAGGTTTGTAGTTGGACTCAATGATCTTAAAAGTCTTTTCCAATCCAAATGATTCTATGATTCTGTGATGTTTTCCTAATAAGGGAAGACTGCTCATAGAATCATAGAATCATTTAGCTTGGAAGAGACCTTTAAAGATCATTTAGTCCAACCGCCCTGCAATAAACAGGGACACCTCTAACTGCATCATGTTGCTCAGAGCCCTGTTCAACCTGATCCTGAATGTTTCCAGGGATAAGGTTTGAAATACCTCTGTGGTATTTCAAAAAAATTCTTCCTTTTATCTAGTCTGAACCCACCCTTTTTAGTTTGAAACCTTTGCCTATCACGACAGGCCCTACTGAAAATTCTGACCCCATTTTTCTTATAAGCCCCATTTAAGTACTGAAAGGCTGCAATAACGTGTCCTCTGAGATTTCTTTTCTCTAGGCTGAACAACCCCAACTGCCTCAGCCATCATAGGAGAGGCATCCCATCTCCTTGATCTTTTTTGTGGCCCTATTTCTCAGAAATGAGATAAATACTTCTGGACTTGTGTATTTTCTTTTTATGTTTTAAGCGGTTGAGTCCAGTTGAAAATAAGGGCTCAAAATAAGAAGACAGACATAAAATCCATTAAGATATTCTCATAATATTTTGACTTAGAGTTCAGGCTTGGAACATAGCATCATTTGCTATGTTACATAAAAGTGGATTTAAAATGCTAATAAATGGAGTTCTTTCCCCTTATATCTTCCACACTTTCTCAGTACGTGATAAATATTATATAAAATCGTGGAGGGTCAGACTACTTCTCTTTTGAGAGCATAAAAGGATGGATAGATTTAATTCAGTTTGGATATCTGACCCTAGTAGATTGTCCTACCCAGGTTTAGTCACTTATCCCCTTTAGTCTGTCCTCTGTGGCTTCGACCCTGATCTTCAATTTCAAAGGATATTCAGTAGCATGGGAGCAAGAAACTGCCCATTTCTTTGCTGCACAGTGCTTTAGAGCTAGGCAATCAGCTTACAGCATTTACAACTCCCCGTGTTATGAATTTGCATCAAATCCTGAACTTGATCAGTGAAGGTACATGCTGCATTCTCTTCCTTTTCTCCAATGACCACACTTCCCAGCTGTTTGTTACAATGTTCATGCCCAGATCTGGTGTGCAATTCTTATTCCTAAACTGACCTTACCATGACCCCAGGCTCTGTGCCTGGGGTGATCTGGTTAACACCACACAGATAATGAGGTCTTCAAATTTTGTTTCCATGCATTGTTTCCTACTGCATGATTTTGATTATAAATTATTGGCGTATCTCTACATATGTATCAGGGTGTCACATCTTACATACCAGTATCTGTTAGTGTTTGTTCATTCAAGCAAAAACTTGCACATTTTTTATTCTTTATATGTTTCATTACTTGTGATTCATCAACTTCAGTATTTTGTTCTGATAAATCTTCAACATTATTTAATTTTTCTGCTATTATACAGTGTCAACTAGCTCACAAAATCAGAATAATAGTTATTAAAATGTTCACGCTCAACAAATAATATTTTGACTGTTGGATAGATATAAAAGTCCAGTAGGAAAAATATTCTGACATGATTTGTAACATGCTATCTTTCAAATGGCAAAAAATATCAAAATATAATTGAAACAGCCTGCTCATGACACAATCCCCTTTCCATTTTCAAATGAATGAAGGAAGCACACAGTATGCATTTTTCTGTGAATCTCAGTGCATAGATCTATACTATATATCTATTGAGACAGACAGTTAACAAACTTCACAAAAGAAAAATAGACAACAAATACAGTGATTGTTTTGATAGTGTGTGACTTAGAATTCATTACTGAAAGTAGTTCTATATATATGTTTAGTTTTAATACATAATTATGAGATGAATTTGTCTATAAGTATTTTCAGGGTTAGGGTCATTATGTTTAATGGAATAAGAGGGTGAAGGTGAAACTGTGAAAACAAAAGTCTTTTTGTTGAAATTAAACCATTAGCTTCATACAGGATGCAGCAAATATTCCAAAGAGATCATAAATCCTTCTTGTTAAATGCTTACAACATGTAACTTCTTTGAAAAGCAGAATATTTACCTCTCTCTCTGTAATGTGTTGACCAGATTTTTCTGTGCAGAATCCTTTGGGCAGGAAGCTACTTTGTGTAATTTAAAATTAGCAAAATGTCATCTGAATAAAACCTTGATAGACTTGGGCATGAAATATAGTAAACTGCGCCTTTTCTATATATTCACTATAATATAAAGAGACATGATAGACCCATATGTGTAGAATATATACTTATGCATGGACAAATATCTGAAAATAAAATATACCCATGAATATGTTATATAGGTGTCTTAATTCTCCCTTCAAGGTTAAGCTATCTGATTAAATGAAATTATGTTCTTTCTGTTTCATCCATCACTACCAGCAGATAGCAGAAACAGCTTGCACCCTCTGAAATCGTTTTATTTTTACAGTGTGAGGCAGAAAGAAAAAAGATTTATTAAATCTGTTGGATTGACTTTGCAGAGATGATAGTAACAGAAACAGTATCTTCAGCTAAGTAACCTGAAGAAACATGACGTTGAAATCAAAAGGGAGTTTATAAATGCAATACTTAAGCCCCACTTCTACCTACCTCCTTTATAAGGATACTTGAACAAGCCACCTTCTTTTACAAGCAAATTTGCCATAAGCAGGCTGGTGGGTTTTCTGTTGTTTTTTTTTTGGTTTTTTTTTTTTTTCTGTTTTTTTTTTTTTTTGTTGTTGTTTTGTTTTTTTTTTTTTTTTTTT
>JAAGNO010010770.1:17875-29423 GCA_033439905.1 Ceryle rudis
TTTTTGTGGGTTTTTCATTTGTTTGTGGGGTTGGGGGGGGGAGGGCAGTTGGGTTTTTTTGGTTTGGTTTGGTTTGGTTTGGTTTGGTTTGGTTTTGGTTTTGGTTTGGTTTGGTTTTGGTCTATACTGAATCTAGTCCTTGAAGACAATTATTGGTTTGTATTTGTTTTGTTTTGTTTTTTTAACGGTGATAGATATTTATTTAATGCAACTGCCTCAGCAATAATGCAGGTTCAGAGGAACAATTTTCTAGTTTAAAAGCTTTTCAAATTGGAAATTAAATCAGAAAGGTTTGATTTTTTTAATAACTTTTCCATGTAGAATGGTTTGATTTGGATGCCAATAAAATTTAGCGTAAAAGGAAATTTAGGGTGTATTACAACCATAGAAATGGCATGTGTTTCTTTGAGACCTCTAGCTCACCTTTTCCTCACACAAATAATTGCAGCCCAAATTTGAGTTTTGAATGAAAAAATGCCTAATCCTAACCCTTTCCCAGTTTAGCACTCACAATGCTTGCAGATTGCCATACCTTCTGACAGAAAAGGTAAAAATACTTTTGAGATGCTAACTCTGAATGAATAGATGGTTATTTTTATTAGCAAAGTAGCTATTTAAAATACTAAGATTTAACTCTTTTTTTTAAGTTCAGTTTCATACCTGAGTGTGACTTTCAATGTACCAACAATCTCAACTGTTTATGAAGAGATTCAGTCCCTAATGTTTGTAATTCTTATTTAGCATCCATCACAGAAACAACTCCGGTAACTATAGTAGTTACAAATCTTGAAATGTTTCAAAATGCACAGGATACTGCAAGCGTAACTTCTGATAATGTCATAGTTTTCACCTCTGTGTAAGGGAAGGGTTAAGGTGGATTTCAACCATGTCTGTGTTATTTCCACATTCAAAACTGAGTGCAGGGTGGAATGTGAATTTTTAGCCATTGTGTAATTTTCCAACTTTCTCCACTAGAACAAATGGTGGTGTTTGGGTTTTTTTGTTGTCCGTTAATGATAATTTAGTTTGTGATTTCTGAAAAATTATGTACCCTGGTTTTCTGCAAGGTAGTGTTAATACTTTGGCAAAAGTATTTGCTCAAACTTAGACTAGTTTCTCTACAGAAATCATATGACAGCAAAAATTTTCCTTCACAAGGTCCATGTTCTGGATGTGATTTTATGCTACCACAGTAGTGTAAAACTTCTGTAGTCCATGTGAGATTCTTCCTCCATATTCATTAGTTGTTGAAATTACCCTAGAGGTATAAAAGTAGAGATTGAAAGTATTCAGAATTCACTGATACAGAATATCAGCTTAATAAACTTGCTACTTAATGTACTCTTCAAATTGTTAACTAACAGCTTTTTGCTTCCTTGTCAAGCTATTCCAACTTAGCACTGACAGAATTTTAGTAAGGAACATTGTCAGGTTTTTACACTCTAAGAGAAGTTAATTCTGCCTATGAAGTTGTCTTGGGTAGGAATGAAATACATTCTCAGATGGACAGTACAGAGAGACACAGTGGTGTTATGCTAAAGCTCCCATGCTAACCTTATTAACAGAAGTTAAATACAGGATAATTTAGCAATGACTGCAATGTATAAGAACAGATGGCTGGTGGATGACTTCCTTCTGTGTACTGAAAAATTCCAATTAAGGTAAAATTAAATAAATTAATAATATCATAAAGCTACTATTCCACTTTTCACTATGGATTATGCCCTCCTTATCAGGGAAAATTGCATTAATTTCTTCAAGAAAGGAACCATTCAGTGGCTGCAGAGGACTTGATGATGAACTGTTCCACTTCCTGCCATTGAACAGTTATGCATAACGTGACCACATGGAATTCACAAATCGTAAATAGGAAAAGATCACAGCAAGTTTTTCTTGCTTTAAAACCAAATCACTCTGACATTTAAGTAACTGGAGAATCTCCAAGAGCTGCACCATAGCAATAAAAGTTTTTATCCATGCTGGATAGGCAGTAGAAAGAGATATGTGTAACAAATACCTGATATTGCACTCAGTAGAGGACATAATTATGCGTGGTCCATTGCATAGCCAGTAAAAATGTGCTTATACTATGTTTCATAGACCGCACTAAATACAATTGTACTAACAAGCTTTCTCTAAATATACTAGATCACGATTTTAGCTGTAGAGAAGGTTATATTGCAAATAATTTATTTCAATTCATAGCATTTTGCTGTATCCTTGAACAGGATATTTTGACCTGCATTTGGATGAGGTTTCTTTCTAGTGAGTGAGACACTGAATCAGTTCTTGCTCTTTTCTAGGTTTCTGTGACCCAGACTTGTCCAAGACTCCAGGATCTAGTTGTGCTTAGGGTATAATAAGAGGACAATGTATGTGTATGCTGCAAACAGTATAATTATGTCATCAAAGGACAGAGGTAGACTTTTCATTTATTATTTTTGGTTTTGTGTTTCATGTCCAAACTCACCTCACATCTGGTCTGTTTGGGTGTGAGTACCCACCCAGGTAAGAAATTGAGGTAAATTCTGAAGCAAAACTCAGAGTTATTTTAACCTTTATAGTCTTTTTGTTGCATCTGGCATAGAAAAGTTGGGTATGTGGCACTCAGCCTAAATGTTACGTGCTGCCCACCTGCCCAGCAGCAATGTATTTGGCTTTCATGCACTGAGTATATTTAGAGTTGTGAGAGTACTTGAGGGTCATTTCTTCAGCTCTGATGTCTCAAATAGTGAGGGCAGATGTGGTATGTGGCAGCCTGGTTTCTGATTGCCCTCACCATGTAATAGTTTGCTCATACCCCACAAGGGCTGGAATCATCCTGCTGCTGCTTGGACATCCTGACTGTAGACAGACAGAACTTCAGTGTCTGTGTTTCGGCTAATCTCCCTAGCTTCCCTGTATCATCAACTGAGGGAAAAATGAACTTTTAGGGAACGATTAGGTGAATCAGAAGTGCAAGTCCTCTCTAGAAACTACACGAGTAAAACAGATAAATGAGCTGTGCATATCTAGAAGTTAGCTACAGGTGGTCTAGTAAATCCCACTCAGACATGTTAAAGATTGAATATAGAAATGCTCCATGGAATATTTTCTTCTTTTAGTGTTTCATAGCAGCACGAATTGTCTCGAAGTGTATGTAGAAAGAATAGAAGAAAGCACATTAGCCTGTAATTGGACACTAATTTACATAGAAACATAGAAATGTCAGGGTTGGAAGGGACCTCTAAAGGTCATCTAGTCCAACTCCCCTGCTGAGAGCAGGGGCATCTTCAACTAGAGCAGGTTGCTCAGAGCTTCGTCAAGCCTCACGTTGAATGTCTCCAGGAATGGGGCCTCAACCACCTCCATGTGCAACCTGCTCCAGTGCTCCACCATTCTCATGGTAAAGAACTTCCTCCTTATTTCTAATCTAAATCCACTCCTTTCTAATTTATAACCATTACCTCTTGTCCTTTCACTACAGGCCTTTGTGTTAATTATGGTACGTCTACAAAGTAAGTTTGGAACAATGGCAGTGGTATCCCTATAGAAATGTGCAACTAACATCATAGAAACCAAGATGAATCAAGGCAAATCTCTTGAATGGAACTTTATGAGAAAACATGTTATCAGTTACAGAAGAAGACAAATACTGGTATGACACCTGGCATTTTATATTACAAGGATTTGTATTAAGCCACAAAGGCAACATAAAACCCTTAAAGACATTGATATTTGACTGTAATATACACTAGGCTGTGCATCTTATTAAATTGTGATGATTGTCCATACTAGATACTTCTAAAGAGCATTAAGCCTCTATACCCACCCCCGGAGCAGGAGTTCTGGAGACTCCAAAGGAGATGAGTGATATGCCTCCTCTAGTACTGAAATGTACTGCTCAGTTGTTGCAGCAGCAGGAGATTACAAGATCAAGAGGCTTAATAGCTTTAGTACAAAAGGCAGTGCTCCATTAAAGTGCAGTAAAATGCAAGAACTTACTGTACATTCATAGCACCACAAGCCCCCCAGCTATATATAAAGGGTCTGACATGCTGCATGACTGTAGATGTAAGTCAAGCAATTTTTACCATGTGTTACTTCAGATAGTGGTGTCCTTTGAAAACTGTTGTGTTTTTTTTTTGTTTCTGAAAAATTTACCTACTGAAATATTGTCTCACATGATTGCAAGCCTGTCAAAGGTGGGGCTGTTCTATAGGATGAGGTGCAAAACTAAAATGGTAAACCTTTTTTGAAGCATTTAGTTCAACATAAGTGTTAAATGTTTTGCTTTTAGTTATTTCCAAACCATTTCAAACAAACTGTAACAATTATTATCTTGTTGTTTGTGATGCATCTTCATACCTTTACCTTGCTCTTTTCATCCTTATTTGTGTGGTAAATATGATGATTAAAACAAAGGATCAATTTTTTTTTTTTTTTCCCATAGATTAATTACTAGGCTATTTTGCTCATTTTGCTTTTTTATGCTACTGTATAAAGCATCCCATTTTAATATTTCCTGATTAAAAAATTCTTACAGAATGTAGTAATGCAAAGGCTTTCATAACACATTTTGCAAACCTGAAACTTAACATTGAAAATAAGGACGAAAGTTCCATCTTAAGTATCACACAAGATATTAATTTGCCTATGTCTGTCAGGCTGGGACTGGTTACCTGAGGGTAACTTTGCTACAACAGCTTCTTTCGGGCCTGGTTCTATGAACAGCATTTTGACCTCTTTTCAAGTCTTCTGTGCATATTCCAATTTTCTTTTGAGAGTAATTGTTCACATTCCAGTTTACCAAGTTCAAAATATGTTTCTGATTGGCTCATTTTACATTATGTAAGACGTTTTTTCAATTAAATTCCTTTACACAGTTTTTCTGGGGAAATTCTGTCTTTTCTCAAGTGAAGGCTTTCTTACACATTGCTGTGTTTTGATTTCTTTTTCCTTGCAGACTGGCACCTTGTGGTTGGCAGAAGGTTTGAGTTGGGTTTTTCTGCCTTATGTGGTTTTCCCAAAATCAATCAATCAAACAAACAAACAGAAAACAACAAAACAACAAGAAAACAAAACAAACCATCAACATACACAAACTGCCACACGCCCAACCACACCCCCAAAACCTCAGACAATGGGAAAATGAAAGATTCTGTGCATCATGTGGAGGCAGCAGTGTTTACATGTAGACCTACCTCTTAGTTATCAACCATTTCAATTAGAGAGAATAAATGTCCATCACCTTCCCTGTCTGTTGTATAAAAGAAAATAATGTTGCTAGTATTTACCCATGTGAGCATAAAATTATGTTGCAAATGTTTACTAGAGGTATCATCTGGTACCAGAAAAGCAAACTTCCATACTCTTTCCGTTTCTTTTATCCCAAGACCTCTTAGCATCTTACAGCAAATAGAAGGGCAGAGCAGAGACCTGCTTCCAGCCTCCATGCTGGAAATTCCATACATCCTCGCTGCAGGGAAGAGCAAGCACTCTGAAAATAGTTAATTTTCTTCACACCATGGTATTCCTGGAAATGCCCTGACAAATAACTACTTTGCAGCTCTGAAAGTTTAACCAAGATAATTGATTTTAACATTAGGTTGTTCAAAGTTCATTCTTAGCACAGGAAGTCTTGAACATGTGTGTGAACCTACTTCCTGTCCTGTTGGCTTCTGAGTTTGTGTCATCCTTCTCTAATAGTCATTACCTTAACAGCCATGGATTCTTCCCAAGCTCTTTTCTTATGAATCATTGTTCAGGCATATTGGTAGAAAGGTCCAGGTCTTGAAAGAAATACTAATTTATATCTGGGCACTCAGATCTATCATAACTTGTGACAGGTCTAGTTATGGAGAGGGAAAACATGGAATAAGTAGAAAGTCCACTGCTATTAAAGACTGCAGGCACAATGTCTCTTTCACCAAGAAATTATATCCCTTTCCAATTTCACATATCTTGTTCATTTGTCAAGATGTATTTGACAAATTCTTCTAATTTTTCTTCAGGAGTTTTGCAATTATTTTGAGGTGTTAATAGCTGAATAGTTTCAGAATGCAAGAATTGTGTTCTAAATACCATTTAATACTGTAGACATGGTTGCTAGTACTTTTTACGTGGTTGTGGTGTTACAGAGGTAATCAAGGTTTCAATGTTTTAGTTTCACTAAGGACATCCAATCTACAACTGACAATGTGCTATCTGAGGGAAAAAAATCTGATGACGAAGTGCTGCAGTCATTTAACTACAACATTGCAATCGATGTAAATCTTCCATTGGACAAACAAAAGAAGGCAAAAGTATGATCAGTGCCCTGTGAGGCTTAATATCCTTCATCCTTCTTTCCTTTTCATATTAATTAAAGGTAAAAAAGCTTGTGTACTCAAGGAAACTTCTGGTTCAGGGTCATTGACTGCCTGTTTGTCAGCACTGAGATCGTTATGGAAGGTCCATGGAAAAGGCACAGAGCAATTTCCCTTTTCACAGAATCACAGAATCACAGAATCATCTAGGCTGGAAAAGACCCATGGGATCATCGTGTCCAACCATTCACCCTACTCTACAAGTTCATCCCGAGACCATATCCCCCAACACTACATCTAAGTGATTCTTAAACAGATCCAGGGATGGCAATTCAACCACCTCCCTGGACAGCCTATTCCAATATCCCACCACTCTTTCCATGAAGAATTTTTTCCTAGTATCTAGTCTAAACCTGCCTTGTTTCAACTTGAAGCCATTCCCTCTGGTTCTATCACTAATTACTGGAGAGAAGAGACCAACACCAACCTCTCTACAATGTCCTTTCAGGTAGTTGTAGAGAGTGATGAGGTCTCCCCTCAGTCTCCTCTTCCTCAAACTAAACAGACCCAGCTCCTTCAAACGGTCCTCATACGATTTATTCTCCAGACCCCTCACCAGCTTCATTGCCCTCCTCTGCACCTGCTCCAGCACCTCGAAATCCTTCTTGTACTGAGGTGCTCAGAACGGGACACAGTACTCAGGGTGAGTTCATTCTATATCAACATCTTTTCCTGCTCTATATCTTTTAATGAACAAGTTGTCATGCTTCCACATGGAATAACACTGATAACTGGTGAATAAATGCTATTAGCATGGGGTTAACACTAACCAAAGTTTTATCTACAAACTTCAAATCCTACTAATGTTTCTTAGTTGTGCTTCCTATAAGGCCATGCTGTAACAGCAGTTGAATATGCATTTATGTTAATCTCAGGGGACAGTATTCTGTGACTATTTCATGATATTAAAAAAAACCCAAACAACAGGAAACCAGAAGTCCAAAACCCTGCAAAAGCTGGAGATCCATATTGATGTAAGAAGTTTTGAAGGTTTAATCAGTAATCTAAATAATGAATGATGATATCTTGAGTGATTCTGTCACTTCAGGAGGAGACTGATTCATATCTTTCCACCTGCAAGGTGTTTTACATCAGGCCTTCACTCTTAAAAATTAAATTCACTATAAGACACTTGTAGTACAATATCATCCAGTATCGCACTAGAAATCTTGACCTCAGCTCCTGCTTTTCTTTATTAGTGGGCATTTTTCTCTAGAAAGATCTTAAATACTTTTAAAGCTAATCACTGCTCTGTTCTCAAATGTATCAACTGGCCCCACCAGTTTTGTGTCATCTGGGGGTGCACTCACTCCTGCTGTGATATCATTGAAAAAGATAGTAGAAAGATGTGCAAGTATAGACTGCTGTGGTTCTGGAGGTTCCCTGCCTCCAGTTAGAGTATGATCCATTAATTGCTACCCACTGAGCTTGATCATCCTGCTAGTTTTGTTACTGGTCCAGAATATGACATCCTAATACAACATACATACAACAATATTATGAGAGATGGTGTTGAAAGTCTTGCTTAAGCTAAGGTAAAAGACAACCATTGCCCTTCCTCACCCACAAATCCAAGAGTCAACATTTGATGTTTGCATTTGTGTCATCATAGCAGATGATACCATCAACATATTATGTATCAAAATTCAAAATGGCACAAACACTCATCCACATTGCAAGGACATGGTCAGTGTATCAAGACTGCATTGAAACTCTCACAGTTTATCTGCCCATTGCCCAAAACATACTAGCAATAGGTTCAGACATTTTGAGGAAACATGGAAAATATGGGATGATGTCCTAAATGATACATTCAAGGAATGGGAATATGCTAAGAGTGGTATTTTTTCCATAGAAGTTGAAAAGAAACACAGGTCTTCCTGCTTGCTTTATCCTAGTCAGAGCAGTTGATAATACTTGTTTCCAGTTCCTCCTGTGTCTGAAGTCATTCAGTCACAGAGAGGCTGGCAAGTTGCACCTGAATGGATGAATCTCATCCTGATGGATGAGATAGTTTTGCTTAAAAACTTGAGGGTCTTTCAGTGTGGGATGCCACAACCACGTCACTATTTCTCACCTTGCTTGGGACAGATACATCATCTCATTCAATTTTCTTCACTTCTTCCTGTGGATGGTGGAGAGATCTCAAGTCTGGGCTGTCTATTTTCTGGTATTCTATTATAACAAAAGGTTCAGTCAAATCGACTGCACTTTCCAGCAAGTGAGGAAATCAGTTGTTTTCTCTATTCAAGTTCCTACATTTCCTACAAAGTTCTGTTACTTCTATTTAAATTTGCTTGATGTTCTGCCTCAGAGTAAACATTGCTGATTTCCTTTCATTCAGCTGCTGAAATGATTTTGGTAATTTTCTACATCAGAAATGTTAACCATAAAGGAAGTAAAGACCTGGTGAGCAGGCCTTTTGAAACAGAAACCCATTGATTCCTCTGTCATTCAGATTCATTAAAGCAGTGGTACTGACAGCTAGAAGAATATAAGGAAGAATTTAGTTCATATAGCTGATTCTATTTACTCTCCAACTTTGGGAAGGATATAGTTCATCTAAAGTAGTATCAAAGTTTAGCTCAAGTCCAGAGACTAATGTGCCTTGAATAACAGGACCTGAAATATCTCAATCTCACATCTTCAAATCTGAAACCATATTCTACACCTTAAATTCTGAGCATTGTTTAGGGACTAAAAGAGGTTATCAGCAGTTCATCAACTTGTGTCTGTAGTTAATGAACTAAACTCAGAGTACTTCTCATTGATCAGCAAGCTCCATAAGGATAGTTTGGAAAAATTATGGAATGTAATCTTGATTTGATTAGGGGACACTTAAGAAACTTCAGGGATCTAGCAAACATCTTCATCCTTGATCCTTCCAAGATGTCATATGGAACTCAATTCATATTTACTGAAATGTCATGATTTGAAATGCCAAGGTGATAGAGCTGGCAAATGGGATGCTTGATGCAATTGGGGGAGGGAAGATTGTCCATCAGACTTGATTAATCAGTGATCCTCCTCTAAGTAAATGGCGGTTTGTAAAGAGTATTGCTTGGGGTCATGTAGAGTTGTAAGGAATAAATATGCAAGTTCTTTAAGTGAGGAAGATTCACTCATAACTTGTTTGCTAAAACCTCTACTCACAAGCAATTCTTCCTCCCTTACAGTTTCTAAATGGAAATTTTCTATGGATTTAGGAGCTGACAGGAAAGATGGATTTGTACTGTAAAACTTTTCAGAACATGGCTGGCTGACGCTCTAATTAGGGCTATGGACAGGAAAATGTAATGGTCAGAAATTGCAGTTAGGACTATCAAAAAGTGTTCTCCTATATACATTGACTCCATACCAATAAAGAATCTGTCTAGATGAATGTATATGCAAGTCCTAAAAAGCTTCACTATAACATCAGCTATTTCCCTCTTGAGTACCTTCTGTATAGGTAAAGGGTGAATGTAGCTGTAGACAATGAATTTCAAAGATCAGTTATAGCTAAATAACCCTTGTTTTCATGCTGAGATGTATCCTCCAATTAAATATTTTTAAAAAAAATTAAAAAGGATATTTTTAGAAATGAACTTCTTTCTGGCTACTATCTTTGTTTCTATGCCTTTTGCATGCTGTTAATGCAGAAACAGAATAAGTTCTTTATTTATATTAGCATCTCATAATATTTAATCATCCAAATACCTCACAACTAATGACCTGAATATGATAATAAAATTCTTGGGATAAAAGCTTTGCTCTGATATCATGACTTCTTTTAGTTACCTGCCAATAAACACATACTTATCAAGACTATATAGTTCATCAGTAGTCCTTTTTATATTATGTTTATAGTCCAGTCTACTATTTGTTTCGAAGGACTTTACAAGCTACAGAGCATGTACAATAGTAATTTTATTTAAATGGTGATTGGATGCATTACACAACAAAGTATGAGTAACTTATCCTTCACCTCTGAAATGTAGTCACCTCTAAAGTGAAAGGTGACAGCTTTTTAACAGGAAAAAAAAAAAAAAAACCAAACAAAAACAAAAACCCACAAAACCCCAAAACTATATCTAATTAAAGCTGTAAGTTTCATGTAGTTAGAAAGAATGGGGCCATTCAAACTTGAATTGTACATGTGACTTATTAACTTTTCTGCTCTCCCTCTCCCTCTTCACTTTACATACCAGGAGAGCAAAATGTCTTAATGTATGACCTGCTCTTTACTTAGACCTTTTAGTTATCCTCTTCTGTTCTGCAGGACTTTCAGAACTGTTTGAGCTTGATCCCTCTATTTTAGCCGTGAAAAAATCCAACAGCTGCCACTTCATCTGAAGGATTTCTGTGGGGAAAAGGGGTTCTTTTAAACTAATTCCTCAGGCTGCTCACAACTTGTACTTTCCCCTTTAGATATTCTCCATGTCTCCCTAACACTTTTGGGACTCTTTGAGCTGCCTGAGCTGTCTTCCTTTCCTGATGGCGGCATTTTCTTTTCAAAGAACAATTTTTGCTGACTGTCTATTCTGTGCATGGAGAAAATGCCTCTGTAAACAATATAGTTCTGCAGCTAGGTAATAAGCATTTAAAAATACATATCTACTTCTCATTTGTTTAAAATTTTCTAAATCCTATAGCAGTTAAATAGGTATGAAGTGATTTCTCTTTAATGCTGCTTCCTTCTGATAGACTGTACAATGAAGCTGCATCAGTTTCAAAGGTTTCCCACTCCCTGCCTAGAATACAGCTGTTAGAGCAATAGCCCTTTGAAAAGGAAATGGAAAATGGCACCAGCGGGACAGGCAGACAGCTTAAGTCAGGTTCATGTAGCCCTAGAAGTGCTTGGAAGCAGAAGACTATATGTGAAAGAGGGCGGAGGGAAGAGACTCCAAGATTAGAAAGCATCTGTTGAAAGAATTAATTGAAAAAGTCACCCCACCCCAAACAAAGCAATAGCAGCTGAAAGCAGAGGACAGCAGCTGCTCAGACAGTAGCAGTAGCCATAGAGGGTTCCTACAGTTCTGCAAATACTGCAAGAACTATTATTTAAAATGTAAAAAAAAGAGGAAAAAAAACACAAAAACAGTTTAAAGTGATCGTGTAAGTGTGATCCTGGGCTTTTTCACGAGGTTAACAATTAAATAACAGTCACCAATTTTGAGAGGCAGGAGGTGTGGAAGAGATACAGTGGCCTGGCACAAGCC
>JAAGNO010010770.1:29523-75442 GCA_033439905.1 Ceryle rudis
GCAAATACTGCAAGAACTATTATTTAAAATGTAAAAAAAAAAAAAAAAAAGAAAAAAAAAAAAGAAAGAAAGAAAAAACAAAAATATTTAGAAGAACAACAACAAAAACTTGTTCAGACAGGAATCCTCTCCTTTTCAAGAGACTGTTAGGTACACACCTGTTTTGGGGTTTTTTTCTTGTATAAGCATTTCTTCTGTTTATTATGGCCATCATCATTAGTTTCAGATAACAATGTTTATTAGCATGGCTCTCTCTCAGCAACGGGCTTTCAGGATTTTTAACGCCTTACTGTTGTACCTCCATTGTCTGCTGCACACAGTTTTTTCCAATGTTACCTATATTTGTAAATAAAATAGATCAAGACAAAATCACCACACAAATGCCCAAACTCTCTTCCCCTCCACAAGCCTGCTGGACTTACCAGTCACACTTATTGGGAACAATAACTGATACATCACAACCAGCCAAACCATGGCTGGGCAATACCTGGGACAGAGCTACTTAAAGCAGAACAAAATCATTCCAGGCAGCATCCCACCATTTGACAGTATGTACACACATTTACCACTGCTTGAATACATGGCCTAACCCTGTTCAGTTTACTAGCATAGGTATGTTCAGATGTCCTCCAAATGATGCTCCAGTAAGTAGCAGTGATAAGTAACCTCTACATCTGTGAAGTCATAGATCATAGAATCATAGAATCATAAGGGTTGGAAAGGACCTCTGGAGTCCAATCCCCCTTTCAGAGAAGAATCACCCAGGGCAGGCCACACAGGAACACACCTAGGTTGGTTTTTGAAAGTCTCTAGAGAAGGAGACTCCACAACTTCCCTGGGCAGCCTGATCCAGGCTCCATCACCCTTACAGTAAAGCTTTTCCTCATGTTGAGGTGGAACTTCTGTGTTCCGGTTTGTGACCATTGCCACTTGTCCTGTCACAGGGCACTACTGAAAAAAAGACTGTCTCCTACTTGACACTATCCTTGAGATATTTGTAAATATTAATAAGACCCCCTCTTAGTCTTCTCCAGACTAAATAGCCCCAGGTCCCTCAGCCTTTCCTCGTAAGAGCGATGTTCAGAGATTCAACAGATCAAGATATTGAATTACTTTGTTTTATACTTTTCAAAAACTACCATGGAAAGATTAGTGTCCACCCAGAAAATTTTCCATGAAAGATGATCATGAAGAGTAGTGGCTTCTGCAGTTCATTTTAAAAACGTGGTAAATAGTTAAATAATCATAAAAGGTTCTATGATGTCGATATTTCTTAGAAAAAATTGAAAAAAAGTTATACAATTGACAATTTTATCTTCAATAGAATCCTTATTTTTGTTCATCTTTTAAACACGAAATGTAGAGAAACAGCATAATTCCAGAAAACAGTGTCAGTTTGTATAAAGTCTGGGCAATGTTGCTTGTTATAAATTTTATGCTTGATGATAGGGAAAAAAAGGAGGTTGTTTTGTGTTTGGTTTATTTTTATTTGTTCACTTGTTTCAAGAAACGTCTGAGTTTAAAACCATTGTAAACAGGCAAGCACTTAAGGATGCATGTGGGAATTAGGCACAGATTTCTCTCTGTTGTTAATAGGAGCTGTGCATCTAACACTTACTCACTGTAGCAGAAATAGGCTTGAGCCTTAATCTAAAGTGCATCATGAGTAATTATTTTTCCATTGGAGACTATCGTGAATGATGCAGTTGTAGTGGACAAAGCAAATCTAAAGGCAAGTGAAGCAAACTGGAAGACCACCATTGGATCAGAGGCCATTGGAACATAGACCATAGGCAGAAACAGATGCTCCTTAACCTATCATCATATTAATAATTTAACACCATGATCTCTCATAAAGCATTTAAATGAATTAGTTTTTCCTTTGAGACTACATCTATCTTTCTTTTTTCTTCCTCATCTTAAATTCTGGTTCATGTAGACTCTCAGCAAACTTAAGAATTTACCCAGAATTGGTGGAACTACTATGCGTAAATGGACATGATACTTTATTTAGGTCTCTTGTAAGCTTGTATATTAACTGCTCAGGAACCTAATCTCTGCAGTGCTTTGTACTGTTCCTCTATTCTTTCTTACTCTGTTGTTTAATGAGAAATGTTACTAAACTGATTGAAACCCCAATGTGAGAGATACACTGTGGAGGTATGCTTACTAAAGTTTCCTTCTAAATGGCAGTTTTCAAATGTGAATAGTTACCATGAGACACATGTTTGTGACCAAATGTTGGAGTGTTGATTCCCAATACATAGGTCAGCAACCTCAAAATTCCTAAGTTATTTACCGAGTAAGGATAGCTTATTAAATTGCTATTAGTAGATCTAGGAAATGCCTTTAAACATCCAAGTGTTAGCCTCTTCTGATGTCATATTCTCCCTGAATCTCTTACTAGGACTGAAGAGAAGCAGAGTGTGACATACTTTTAACATCACCACCTTAGCAGGCTGTGTTCCACCTCTGTAGTCTGCTGGTCAGCAAGAAGCAATGAGTGATTCCTGATTCCAAGTTCCTCCAGGTTCTCAGCCTCTCTCTTAAACCTTCATTTTGTCTATAGCTTAAAATATATTTTAAAAGAAGTGATGAAAATATTAAATATTTCTTGTACTCTACATTTCACATAGAATATACATGTTCACAATAAATCAGGTAATACTTAGTAAATATTATTTTATAAGCACATTAATGAAAGAGCTAGAGCTAGTGAACTGCCTCTCCTTTGACTGTCTCTTATGAGTCAGTCCCAGCCATTCACTTGCTCTACCCCAGTGGGATAAGAAAGAGAAATAGAACAATACAAGCAAGAAAACTCCTGGGTTGAGTCAAAGAAGGTTTAACAGGTGAAGCAAATCTGTGCAAGCAAACAAAGCAAAATCAGGACTTCATCCACTGTTTCCCATCAGCAGACAGATGTTTAGTCATTTTCTGAAAGCAGAAATTCATCATGTATAGTGGTTACTTTGGAAGATAGATGCCATAACTCTGAACATCCCCCTTTATTTTTGAGAACAATGGCATCCTGTATGGTATGGGATATCCCTTTGTTCAGCTGGAGTCAGCTGTCCTTGCTGTTTCCCCTGCCAACTCCTTGTGCATCCCCAGCCTACTCCCTTGCAGGGCAGCATGAAAAACAGAGAAAGTCTGTAAGCACTGCTAAGCTGTAGCAAAAACATCCCTGTGTTACCAGCATTGTGTTGGTCATCAGTCTAGAACAGCACCATACAGGCTGCCATGAAGAAAATTAACTCCATTAATTAACTCCAAAAGCTGTAAACCGTCTCACCTTCCCATCCTCATTTGGATTTTGGATTTTAAGGAGGTAAATCCTTTTGGGCATTATTTTTAGAAGAATTAGCTCAGAATGAGTTAGAGAATTATGAACAATGCCGCAGTTTCAGGTAATGCACCAGTTCCTACCGGGAATGTAAACATGTAATGCAGGAAGTCACTACAGTGAGATAAAGTAAATACAGTGAATTATCAAATCAAACCTCTAGGGCAAGGCAGGATGCTGAGAGGAGAGCAGACAATCAGGAATAAAATGAATCAATAACTTACCAGTGAAGGATAAAAATCTGGGGGAATAAAAGGGAAAGAAAAAAGAATATGTTAGCATAATAGGAAGTGTAAAAATAGAAGAATAATGAAACTTGGGGGAAAAAATACCTTTCAGACTCAAGGTTGAATAAAATTGCTTGAGTAACAAGAAAAAGTATGTTGTGGAGATTCAGAAAGTATGAAAGTTCATCTCAGTAAATTTTGGTGATACAGATCAGTAACGAGACATTTTCCTGGAATTACCTAATGCAGATTTTATAGGAAGAAGCATATTAAGGGACAAATGAGAAGATCAGAAATATCAAAATCCTTTCTGATTTCCCATACAAAATGTGCTTAATTATGCAGCCCAATATATCAAGTCATCCTGAACTTTTACTGTCATGAACTGAGTTAGTTTTTCTTATCTGAGAGGGTAAGATTTTTTCCTTCACAATTTAAATTGCAATGTTTTCTGAAAGATAAAGAGAGCAAATGACACTATTCTGCTGGATGCACAGACTGATGACACAAAATATTGTTGCAAAAGAATCAACAAGCATCACAGAAACAATAAAGTTTGACAATGAAATTTGACATATTGCTCAATTTGAAATTAAATGAGGTAAAAAGATCTCATTCTTCTCTCACACTTGTTCAATATTCCTTTGATGTAAGTGGAATTTATTCCAGCATAACCTGTTGTCAGAGGAAACAAATCTAAAGAATGTATTATCTTGTAATTTTGATTGCATTATCATGTAGAATAATTTTGTAAGCATGTTTTATTTGCTTTAAAATTTGGGAAGGCTTTGTTACCATATTATTTTGAAGCAAAAGTTATAGCTCTTGCATGTCTACACATCCTCTGCTTATATCAGCTGGGCAAAATCCAAAGTGATTAACTGTGGTAAAATAAAATTTCAGTTCAGTGAACAAAAATGTATGAATCATACCTCAGTTTTTATTCAGGAAACTTAAATGCTGTTCTCAGTTACACTGTAAAAAAATGTTCTCAAATAGTTGTTTCATTGAGTTCATACTTTGAAGTGCAATTAAAACTGATAAAATATTAATGAAAGTAGTTCAACACATGCCTGAAAAGCTCAGTTGGTAGCTCTCCTGTTTTGCAGTTGACTGCAGTTCAGAATTGCTTAGAACCAATGAAGAACATCTGAAGTTTTAAGTTAATTTATACTTACCCAGCTCTTTTTGCTGACTCCCACCATTCTGTTTCACTCAGTATTAAACCTGAAAGAGTGTCACAAGCAATTAATTGTGGTGTATGATACTTCCTTATGCATTACAAGAGCTTTAAAATATTAGTAGAATACAAGCTCTCCACTTTGACTTGTCAGCAGCAGCTAAGTATTCACTTTAAAGGGTCATGTACAAAATATGGACTGATACCTAGTGGGAAAAATGATTCCTTAAATTCAAAAATGAAATATCCAATAGAGAGCAGCCAATAAAGAAGGCAAAATAAAAAAACTGCCTGCAAATGAGACAGCTGGTGTCTTTAGTTCAATAACTGAGTTTATGGAGGGTAATTTGGCACATCCTCAAGATCTACTGTGCTTACAGTTATTGTCTATCTATAATATGTTGACTATCATGTTTAGAATATTTAGATCAAGCTTTATGATTTATCTGAAACATGTCTGTAAATAACTGCACTAAGTAGACTGGCATCAATTAAAAAAAAAAAGTAAGTTCCTCATGAATAACAAAAAAAGTCTGCAAAAAAGGTTTTTGATCCTTGAAATCATTTTTGTGTAGGAAAACATTGTTTAAATTTAAATTAGATTTTATAACTGTAGTTTCTATATATTTTGGGGAATGAACCAGGGAAGATTTTGTGCAAAAGTTCCACAAAGAGGAAGAAAGTGTAGTTTAGGATTAATAGAGCTTTCTTTACACTGATGAAGTTTCATGTCCTATGTTAAAAATTTACATTCTGTAATTGATTTCCATGAAAGTACTATGTATCTTCACTATGTATCTTTATACATTTTTAACCATGAATGTTCCATTTTCTGGAAAAAAGTCTTGTTTTAGTTACCTTTCCATGAAAACATGCTACATTTTAATCTATTCTTTTTTTTTCATAAGAAATCTGTTTCGTCTCTGTAATGCTCTGTATGATAGAGGCATTTATTGGCTCCCATTTTCATGTCATTATAGGATGCAATGTCATAAATGTTACAGTATATCCATAAGTATATCCACATCTCATGTAGATACTTAATCTTGAACTGTAGAGAAGATAAAATGTACAGTAAGACAACTAAGTTGTTGCTACCAGAGACTTACTAAATGGACATTCATAACTTAGTGAAACAGTTGTCATTATTCTGTTCTGGGTACCAGTGACCTAGAATTCATTGGAACATAACTATTGTTACAATGACATGTGGAAATAATTTATGAATGTTTTTGTCTTAACTTCTTTGATCTAATTTTGTCAAGACAGAAGTTGAGGCTTTTTTGTTTTCCAATTTTACTAGAATGAGCACCATGAAACATAAATCTGTCTCCTTCATGTCTCTTCTAGACTTCAGCTTCCCATTTGTCTCTATCACTTTAACCTTGACATGAACCTTTGCTATGGCTGCAGCTCCAGGATCTGAAAATCATTCTCTTGCCACACTGCAGCTCTCCTTATCTCTGCCAGGTTCTGCTCTCTGTCTGGGCTGATGCTCCCAACACAATACATATCCTGATGGGGTGGCCTCCTTCAGCCCAGGTTTCCCTGGAGTAGCATCCCAGCCCCCAGTGCTCCTGGGAACATCCCCATCTCTCCTGTTACACACAGTGATGCTCAGTGACACCTCTTATATGCCCTACTAGTCTATAATTTTGTTTCTGTCCAGTAGGCATATGGGACCTTCTTTTATGTTCAAGATGCTGTTCCTGTTGTGTCCCTTACACTGGCCACTTCTATCTGTTCTGTGTCATTACCACTAGGGCCAGAACCACTTTTACAGCTGTAAGCATATGGAATAATCTTCAATATTTATACTTCCACAGACACTACCTGTTTTGTCATCTGAGAACATATCCTTTCTTCCTAACCTTAATTCCTCTATGCAATTGTTATTTGTGTCTTACACAGCTCTCTGTATTTTTAATTAAAGCACATAATAATAACATAGAAATACCATTCCTTTAAATATGCTACACAAAGCTAAATTATATTTATGCATTGCTAATTTACATTACACAGATTTTATAAGCCTATTGCTTTACCATTCATGAGAATACCTACTGTTTATTTAATAATTATCATATTATAAAGTACATATGCTGCAGAAGTCTTAAAAGTCACACAACTAAACACTAATTTAACACACAAAACTTAGATTTTTTTCAAGAGTGATTTCACAGAACATGTGTAATAAGAAAAACGCACGCTTTTCCTATTTTCCAGTTAGTGTCGTTATCTGTTGTTTTCAAACTTTGAAAGTTGTATTTCATACTAAGGAAAAAGTATGTTTTGGTGACAAGAAGAAACTGGTGACTTCTTTTTGTGTCTTCTTGTTTTCTTATTAAGGAAAACTAGAGGAGATACATGTAAGTAAATAATTAAGATATTACTGCATGTAAAGTCAGTTTCTTGATTGGTGTCGGGAGTGACCAGTTTGTTTTAAGTAGAAGCATAAGTTTACATCTGACCCTCTAGCCTTTATTTACTTTATCAAAAATCCTATGATCCCTCCTCTATGCAGGCAGGAGAAGAATAATAAAGACCACATATTTTTGTTGGTTATGGTAGTAAATCATAATTTCACTATTTCTTGGTAGCAATCACAGGGAAGTGTGAAAATAAAAGACTGTAAATAAACAGAATATTTTTTTTAAGTGAGGTGTGAGAAAAGGATTTCTCTTTTGATTTCAGTAAATCAGCATCCATTCTAATCTGAAATGTCATAAGCTCATCTCATTTCTGTTCTGCACAGAACCTATCACTGAATGCCTATGTTCATCTGACCTGTAGGATCATAGAACATCCCAGGTTGGAAGGGACCTCCAGATGTCATCAAGTCCCACCCCCCTGCAGTAAGCAGGGACATCCTCAACCAGACTAGGTTGCACAGAGCCTCATCGAGCCTGACCTTTTGTCAGGCTCTGGTTTTGGTTTTGTTTGATTTTTTGTTTGTTTGTTTGTTTGTTTGTTTTGTTTTCTTTTGGTTTGGTTTGTTGTGGGTTTTTTTGTTTTGTTTTGTTTTGTTGTTTTGTTTTGTTTTGTTTTGTTTTTGTCTTAAATGTTACCTGTCTTAAACAGAACTTAATCAATGAGAAATTAGTTTGGGATCATTCTCTGGCACAAGCTCCTAACTCTTCTTCCCATCTACAAATTCCTGTGAGGACAGAAAGAGATTAATCTCCTAATTAAACTAGGCTTTTCTTTATCTGTCATCATTGTTGTATTTGAGTGCATCACAAGCACTAGAGAAGTCTTCTCTGAGGTGAGGAAGAAGTATTTTAGGTGTCAGAAGGGCTGAAAAAAACCTGAAGTCAGAAGTGTCCTTTTCACAGGCCCCACATCAGGCACTAGCTGTTTGATTCTTTCAGAGTACTTGGGCTTTTTGGCTACTTCTTCATCTGTCCAACCATGATATCCATTTAATTCTGCTAAAATCAGGGATTTCAGGTTATACATGGAGTGAAATGCATAGTCTTAAATCAAGCACTCAAAGAAAAGACAATACATATTAGCTTTGAAAAGACTGGTCTGAGTTACCTGTCAGCTGTCACACAAGAATTTCATGTTGCAGCAGCCTGTAGAGCTAAGGGTTTCACAACAACCCAGTTTCTCAGGGTTATGTTTACCTAAACTAGATAGGAGGTTAAATTCATCAGTTTCATTCCCCATCTCTTCTGTATGCACCTTCCATTTTCTGCAGCATATGAGAAGAAAGGTCCTGGATAAAACCAGTCTATATATAAATTACAATATATTCATGTAACCTCTGATCTGAATCAGGAAGTGGTTCTATGAGAAAAATACTGTATGATTATGGAAACATAGACTCTATCAGAATGCTGTATCATGTTGGTAAGGGCAGCATTAATTACATAATTTGCTAACACCCTGAGTCTTGTAACCATAGAATCATATAATGATAGAAATGTCTGGGTTGGAAGGGACCTCTAAAGGTCATCTAGTCCAACCCCCCTGCTGAGAGCAGAGACATCTTCAAGTAGAGCAGGTTGCTCAGAGCCTCATCAAGTCTCATCTTGAACGTCTCAACCACCTCCTTGTGCAACCTGTTCCAGCGTTCTACCACTCTCATGGTAAAGAACTTCTTCCTAACATCCAATCTAAATCTACTCTTTTCTAATTTAAAACCATTGCCCCTTGTCCTTTCACTCCAGGCCTTTGTAAACAGGCCCTCTCCAGTCTTTTTATAAGCTCCCTTCAGGTACTTGGAAGGTGGCTATTAGGTCTCCCCTGAGTCTTCTCTTCTCCAGGCTGAACAATCCCAGCTCCCTCAGCCTGTCCTCGGAGGAGAGGTTTTCCAGCCCCCTGATCATCCCTGTGGCCCTTCTCTGGACCTGCTCCATCAGGTCCATGACCTTCCTGTGCTGAGGACTCCAGAGCTGGATGCAGTATTCCAGGTGAGGTCTCACCAGAGTAGAGCATCAGAATCACCTCTCTCGATCTGCTGGCCACGCTTCTTTTGATGCAGCCCAGGATGCGATTGCTCCTCTGGGCTGCAAGCGCAAACTGTCTGCTCATGTCTAGCTTCTCATCTACCAGCACCCTCAAGTTCTTTTCTGCAGGGCTGCTCTCTATTGCCTCTTCCCCAAGCTTGTATTGATAGTGGTGATATGTTCCAGCCCAGGTGCAGGACCCTGCATTGCTCTTGTTGAATCTCATGAGGTTCACCTGGGCCCACCTCTCCAGCTTGTCTAGGTCCCTCTGGATGACATTCCGTCCCACTGGTGTATTGACAGCACCACTTAGCTTGGTGTCATCTGCAAACCTGCTGCGGGTGCACTCAATCCCTCTGTCCATGTTATTGATAAAAATGTTAAACAACACAGGTCCCAGTATGGACCCCTGAAGGACTCCACTTGTTACTGTCTCCATCTAGACTTTGAGCCATTGACCACTACCCTCTGGATGTGGCCATCCAGACAATTCCTTATTTACTGAATGGTCCACCCATCAAATCTGTATCTCTCCAACTTGGTGAGTAGGATGTTGTGGGGGACAGTGTCAAAGGCCTTGCAGAATTCCAGATAGATCACATCCATAGGTCGTCCTTTGTCCACTGATGCAGTCACTGTGTCATAGAAAGCCACTAGGTTTGTCAGGCAGGATTTCCCCTTAGTGAAGCCATGCTAGCTGTCCTTGATCACCTCCCTATCCTCCATTTGCCTTACCAGACCTTCTAGGAGAATCTTCTCCATGATCTTCCCAGGCACAGAGGTGAGGCTGACAGGTCGGTAGTTCCTCATTCTACCCTTTTTAAAGATAGGTGTAACATGTCCCTTCTTCCAGTCACTAGGGACTTCACCTGGCTGCCGTGACTATTCAAATATTATTGAGAGTGGCTTGGCAACTACACCTGCCAGTTCACTCAGAGCTCTGGGATACATCTCATCGGGTCCCATAGACTTATGTATGTTCAGGTTCCTCAGGAGGTCACAAACTTAATTTTCACATACAGTGGGAGTGACTTCACCGCCTTGATTACTTCCTTGTAGTTTTTTTACTTGGGAGGTATTTGGGGAGAGGTTAATAGTGAAGACTGAGGAAAAAAATCATTGAGAACCTCAGCCTTCTCTTCATCTGTTGTTACTAGCTCCCTTTTCTTGTTCTTCAGGGGGGTATTTTTTCTTTCAACTTCCTTTTTTCATTGATGTACCTGTAGAAGCCCTTCTTGTTATTTTTTACGTCCATTGCCAAGTTCAGATCCAACTGTGCCTTGGCCTTCCTGACCTCATGCCTACACAATCTGGCAGCATCTCTGTACTCTTCCCAGGATACCCATCCCTGTTTACACTGCCAGTGTAGCTTGTTCTTACTTTTTAGCTTGACCAGCAGGTCATGACTCAGCCATGCTGGTCTCTTCCCTTTCTTTCTTGATTTCTTACACTTAGGGATCAAGAGCTCTTATATTCTGTGAAAAGTGTTTTTAAAGATATGCCAGCTTTGTTCTGCTCCCTTGTCCCTGAAGACCATTTCCCAGGGTGTCCTGTTAATTAACTCCTTGAAGAGCTGAAATTTTGCCTTTCTGAAATTCAGGGTCCTGTCTATACTCCTTGACTGATTTGTCATACCAAATATATCTGTATTTGGTATATCAACCCCCATACCAAATATATCTATACATACATATTTTATGTTTTCCCATGAACTGGGAATTCACAGAGGCACTAACCTTTGCACTTGAATGATAAGACTGGAAATATCACCTGCTCTGTCTCAGAAAAGAAGTCATATTGTTTTCCACTGGATTTCACTAATATTTGGTCACATTTTTTTTTACACCTTAGCTTCTCATCTAATGTGATTTTCATCCTTGCTTGTTCTTAATTCCTTAGCTCAGTTTAGTTCATCTTCAATAAGCATGACTCCTTCAGATTGCTTTCTCTTCACATTATCAATTTTGACACTTGAATGTTAGATCTCTACCAACAATATTCACCCTGCATTTGAAGGTGAAATTGCCACTCTAAAAGCAATGTACTGGGATTACTGGGAATTATCATTGATAATGCTTATTCACTGAAGTATCTTTCAAAAGTGGTTTCCCTTCTTTTCTACCAGTGCATGAGATCCCAGTCCAGAAGTATCACTTTAGCAATCCACGAGCTATCCATACCTCCAGGAGAGGGTCTGTTCCTTGAGCACCACAAGCACCACCTCTGTGCCCCCACACAACAGGGATTTTTCTGAGACAAAACACACTAAAATCAAGGGAGATGTCCAGAGTGACTTCAGATGTCTTCTGACCAAGCCTTCATGGAACGTGTTGTTATATAAATATTTTTTCTTCTTAAATCTGCTTATTGCCTCATCATCTTTAAGGCAATGTAGTGGGTTTTACTAGCCCTCACCTGCCAGTGATGACCGAGCACAGAACTAAATCAATCTGTGTCAGACTGGTAATCGAGCACTTCCCTAACTTATGAGACAGTTTTTCTATTAACAACAAAATCATGAGAATTAAATAAAAACAGACCTTCAAAAGTGCTGCTGCATTGGTGAATAAAATAAAAACATTGATAAATGTATGCCCCTTTTCCCAGGCTGACTTTGAAAAATTCTGTGTCTTAGACCCAGGTCATATTCTGACAACAATTAGGAAAAATAAAATAAATAGTTGGCAATTCTTTGTTATGACAGGCTATGCAAAGTTGAGGGGTTTTTGCCAACAAATACAGTAGTCTGTGACTATGAATTATGTTATTACAGTATGTCTGCTAGTTATCATGTATCTACTATTATGTCTCTTTCACAGCATGATAAATCCTTTGTTTTAAATCGGATTCAGATGAGATTTGATGAAATTTTACACAGAGGGATGGAAATACTTCCTTAAGTTTTGCTGGATTTTTTTCCTAATGAAGCTTTGAAGATCTCATCAATTAAGACACTTAACCTACACTAGATAAATCACTAAAAAATGCAAGAGCCATGACAGAGAGATGGATTGATTACCTAATAGGTATTTTCTACATCTAAGATCTTCATTCTTGAAAATTACATTCATGTGAATAGTTCATTGATATCAATTGTACAGTTTTTGTCAAGCTTGAATCAAGTCTTACATTTTATGATTTTGCAAATCAACAAACATCCAGTTGTTTCCATTGATTTTTCTGCACTTCTTCTCTTTCACTTTCTGAATGTGTTTGGATTTGGAAAAGAAAGGTAATCTCATTACAGAACTTGTCGACACAACATTTTCAACATTTCTTTGAAGTGAAAATGGTGTTTAGAAGATGCTTGCTTTAGAGAAATCCAAATATGAATCTTTGAGATTTATAATGCTTAATAATGCTGTATACTTCTTAATATTTTCTATTTATGCAAACACACACACATATTCTATATAGACTACTGGCAATTTATAAATTTCTGTGGACTATGTAGGGGATTTTGTAATCAGCACTAGGGCTAACACAGTCTCTCAGTCAAATTGAACCTCAGTTTTTTTGAAGCATCATAGGAATCAAGAAAAGAACACATTATACATTTTGTCCTCTTTAGACATTGTAGGTACAGGTTCTTTAGCTTCAGTTGCACACGCCTGTATCATAGCAAGGCTTTACTTTTTGTATCCCCAGCCTGTTACCTAGTTGAAAATCTCTAGTGACCAGAGTAGTGGTCTTTGTCTGTAGCCCCCAGACCAAGATTACTTTAACATCCTGCAACAAGCAACAGTAGCTCTTGTGTCCCTTCAGACAGAGGGAAATTTTTTCTTCTGCATCCTTTAGGACTCCTGAACTACTATGAGCTCCTCTGATGACCACAGCTCCAGATACCAAGGCAGGGATTTGGACCATTTTGTGGCAACTGGAATAAACTTTTGTCCCCAACTTAGTAACCCAGTGGTTCATTCAGAACAGGACAGTGAGCTCTTCAGTGGTTTCGTCCCTTGATCAAAGATTAAATCTGGAATTTAACTAGTTCTGTAGATTGTAATAAAGAGGTTCAATAAGGCAACAGTTAGGTAAAGATTATAAAACATGCTATAATGATACAGTGCTCCACTGGTTGATTCTGGAGAATCTTCTGATCTACAATCCCATCTTGCTGACCATTTGACTGGGTTCAGTGTAGATATTAACTTTCTAAAGACCTCACCCACAGTGGATTATTGGATGTTGTTTAGTAATAACCGAATCACAGAATGGTTGAAAATGAAAGGAACCTCTCTGGAGGTCATCTGATTCAATCCCTGTGCTCAGTCTGGGTCACATAAAGCAGTTTTCCCAGGGACATGTCTATCTGAGTTTTAATTAGCTTTACAGATAGAAGCTCCACAATCTCTCTGGGAAACCTGTTCCAGTGTTTGACCATCCCCACAGTAAAAAATGTGGTTAGTGTACAGACAGAATTTCACACTTTTTAAATTTATTCCCATTGTCACTTGTCTTGTCACTGCACTCTGCTGAGAAGAATCTTGTCCCCTCTTCTTCATTCCCTCCCTTGAGGTGTTTATACATATCCATAATATCTCCCTGAGCCTTCTTTCTTTCAGGCTGTATAGTCCATCTCTGACATCACATGAAAGATGCTTCTGTCTACTGATCATCTTTGTGCCCCCCCCACGCTGGATGTGCTCCAGGAAATCGACATCTTCTTTTTGCTGAGAAGCTCAGAATTTATAGAAGAGATCAGTGATCTCATTCAAGCAACTGTGGACTAGTCACCATTTTACATAAAAAATACCCCTGTAAACTGAAGTAGCACAAATGGGTCCTGTTATTAGTTGTTTTCTATGTCACCAGTGAGATGAATTAGAAGAGAGGCTGAAATATCCTCTTATCCCTACTTTTAGTCTTTCACTTCCAGTTAGGGCACAGTTTGCCCCACCACACACACCCAAGAGTACTCATTCTGTACTAGAATAGAGGCCTTAAGTTTCCAGTGTTGTTAATCTGACACCTTTTACAGCACTAAATTGATTTAAAATTCTAAAACCAATTATTCGTACATTGTGTGAGCCCTTTTCACTGGCACTGCATCAGAGCTATTTGTTCTTTGGTGGTGATACTGAGTCAAAAGAATCATTACACTTTTACATAATGCTTTATGCAATGGAGTTTTTTTCTCTTTGAAATGTTCAAAGAAGGTAGATTTTGTAAAGTAAATGTTTACATTTCTACAAAATATTTCAGCTTACAGGCTGTCTGTTTTACAGACTCAAAAAAATCTTTCAATATTCTCTCTAATGAGATTTTCATATTTACATACACAGCAGAATTATTTTTTAACAAATTTAATTGACTTATGTTTTTAATAAGGTGTAATTTTTATGCAGACCAAAATGTCTATGCCAAGATTTAACCTGATATAGATTAAAACAGCTAAGGTATAAACCCCTGAAAAATAGGGTTTGTAATGGAAATGGCAACTGACCCTTAGCTGTAGCCGTGCTACCGGATGCTGCTGTAATAAGCTTCCCTAGATGCCATGGTGTAAATGTATTAGCTGTACTAAGAGACCCACTCCTGGTATAATTATGTTAGGAACCAATAAGACAGCTCAGAAATCAATATGCTAAGACAGATAGAGTAAAGGACCATGGCCAGCAAACTGGGAATAGATTAGTCTGGCAGGTCCCTAGCTGAGCCATGAAGAAAGGGATATCTCTGCTGTTGTAAGAAAGCCATTAATTGTAAATTTTCCTGAACAAGGAACATGAGGGGAGAGCTCAGACTGTTTTTCATATCACTCAGTGTAGTCTGCAACTACTATCGATCAACAGTTAAGCTTTTTATTCTTATTTCAAAAAACAACAGTAAAAAAAAAATCTAAATGTGGAGGAAGAGGGTGCTGCTTTTGTTTTGTTTTATTTCTTAAAGAGACAGCCTTATTCATTCATCAGTAAGTTTTTCCTTTTAATTTGGTTTAACCATTTTTAAAATCACAGGACACTAAAATTTTCCCAGGTTTCCTTTCCTAAAAATAGCTATTCCTGTAGAACTGCACTGATTATCTAGTCAATAAAATTCTACAAGTGTGATATGATTGATGTGATGTGATAAAAATAGGTACTGCTCTTAACAGCATTTTTAAATAGTCTGATCAAATTAACCTGTGTCATTAAATACGATCATGGCATGTAATAATTAAAGCTATGACAATGAGAATTTTGCTGCTGCTAATTTTAACTAATTTAAGTTTATATTTTTCTGTCTTTTTCAATGTAAAAGAGTAATTTGCGTAGTAAACAGAAACATAGTATAATTCAGTGACAGTTCTAGGAAAAAAAAAAAGTAAAAGAAATTAAAAGAAAACAAAAGACAACCTTTTGTGGTTACACTATGGCACATCTGCTCATGTCCAATCAAACTTTCCAAAGCATAGTAGTAAACAAAAGCAGCCATCAAGCAGGGACAAAGTCAGAGACATAAGTGGTTTGAATGAGTGTGCAATTTCTGCCCATATGACCATCCTGACACAATTGCTCTAATTTTCTTTCCAGAAATGACTGATAAAAGATTTAGGTAATTGCTATGGAGACAGACTTCCTTCCATCACAGGGTATCTTGAATAATACAGCCTCAGGGTCATAAGATGGAGTGTCAGTTTCTGCAGAGTCCTAAATTAATACTTGTCCCTGTTTCAGCTATACTTCCTGTACATCTAATGAAGTGAATGTAATTTATTTTGACAAAGTATTGAAAATCACTTGATCAAATGACTATTCTGTAATGAACACAAAACACCATATAGCCTTGAAAACTATCCCTAAAAAAAAGACATAAATACAAATCAATTTTTCAAAACACATATTCATCTCCTCCAGCAAATGTTGTATGTGTTCAACATAAGGTAAAATAAAACAGTTTCTAAAAGCTCAGTGATTCATATGATTGCTAAAAAAAGAGCTTTCTGTGATGCCTCAGTTCGACCTGTATCCATTCAGATCCTGACCTTGTCCTCAAAGTTATTTTATCTAGGTGCTCTCTGTACTCCCAAGAATTTAGTAGTACTCAGAAAGAAACTAAGAAAGCTCCTCCAAAAGCTAATGTTTACTAAGAAGTTCTAAAGTATTGTAGTACTGTAGCTGGCTGCAATGCAAGCTAAATTTCCTGCATGAATAATCCATTTTGAGGCAAATCTTATACACCCACCCACCAGTTAAATTTCAAAGCTTCAGACAATTTGTAAAATGTAGAATTCATCAAAAAGTCTATTTTTGATTTAAAAAAAATCTAAAAAAACTATTAAAAAATATTAAACTATTGCTAATATGTACGATGACAAATATTCCTGCAGGATTGTGAATGTTTTATAATATTTTCATTGTAAAGTATCTGATATTATATTTTTTTTAAGAGAAAACATCATCATTTCAAAACACACAGCATGAAATAAAACACTGATCATTGTTTCCTTTCCCTGCTCTTTTAGACGAAATACAGTTTTTTCAAGATTTCTTTAAATAGTGCATGTGAAATGTACATGAACTGACTGAAGATGTTTTCCAAACCAAGGAAACCTATCATGAGCTTGCCAAGGCTGCCAATGTAAAGGTAACCAGCTGTACAATGGCAACAGAGAGGCACTGTGTTGTGTTTAAATACAGTCAGGCAGAAGCCAGTGGATAATGCTCAGTAATGGGTTAATCAATACTTATTATGGTTTTATTGGTTCACTAAAGAGAGAACAGAACCTAGTGAGCACAGAGTCGAAAAATCATTGCATCTAATCTAGATAACATCTTCTCTCCCTTAGGGATTTCCCTATTCAAGAATCCAATTTACCATGCCTGATTGACAAGGATTGGATCCTAGGGAATCACATAACTCTTTTTAGGACCCAATAAAATCCTAATAGATTTGTCTGACCAGTCAGGAGATTCAAATTTTACTAAACTGAGGGGCTTTGTTGCAATTAGCCTGTGTTCTACTTGCAGTTGAAAAGCTATTAGGAGTCATTGCTTTCTAAAATGCTAGAGTCATGCTGGGTTCTGAATGCCAGACAGAGTTACCTTTCTTTGAAAAGGAGACTGCTACAATGGATCATAAATTCAGAAAGCTTCATGTTAATTCACAGTATATTAGTAATCCAAATAATGAAAAATAGTATATTTTGAGTTAAGGGCAACACTTTTCTTTAATATATTTATCTTTTTAAATATACTATGCAACAGTTTTACATTTTTAAGAGTAAATACACTATTTAAACTAGTATATTTAACACCTCTGAAAAGTCCCAAAATAAATAGATGAAGGCATTGTACTCAAAATCCTTTGTGTCAGTCTATTACTCATCATGGAAAACTATTTGTTAATCACAGAATCAGAATAGTTTGGGTTAGAAGGAACCTTTAAGTTCATAGAATCACAGAATCATAGAATCATAGAATGGGTTGGATTGAAAGGGACCTTAAAGATCATCTAGTTCCAACTCTCCTGCCATGGGGACACCTGCTAGATCAGGTTGCTCAAAGCCTCATCCAACCTGGACTTCCAGGGGTAGATCATCCACAAGTTCTTTGGGCAACCTATTCCAGTCTCCCACCTCCCTCCTGGTAAAGAACTTATACCTAGTCTTTCAGGTTAAAGCCATTACCCCCTTCCTATCAATACATGCCCTTGTAATAAGTCTCTCCTCAGCTTTATTTTTGGCCCCCTGTTAGGTACTGAAAGGCTACAACAAGGTCTTCCTGGAACTTTCTCCAAGCTGAACAATCCCAACTCTCTCAGCCCATCTTCATAGGAGAGGTGTTCTAGCCCTCTGTCTGATCATCTTTGTGGCCCTCCTCTGGAATCTCTCCAACAAGTCCATGTCCTTTTTATGTTGGGGGCCCCAGAGCTGAACACTGCGCTTCAGATGGGTTCTCACAAAAGCAGAGTAAAGGGGCAGAATCACCTTCCTCAACCTGCTGGCCACGCTTCTTTTGAGGCAGCCTACAATACGGTTAGCTTTCTGGGTTGCAAACACACATTGCTGGGTCATGTTTGGCTTCTCATCAACCAATACCTCCAAGTCCTTCTATGCAGGGCTGCTTTCAATCCACTCACTACCCATATTGTATTTGTGCTTGAGATTGTCCTGACCCATGTGCAGGATCTTCACCTTGTTGAACTTCATGACTTTTACAAAGGCTGACCTCTCAAGCCTGTCAAAAGTTCCTCTGGATGGCATCCCTTCCCTCCAGTATGTAAGCCACAACCACACAGCTTGGCTGTCCATGTTGCTGACAAAGACGTTAAACAGTGCTGATTCCAATACTAACCCCTGAGGAATGCTGCTTGTCATTGGTCTCTACTTGGACATCAAGCCAATGACTGCAATTCTTTAAGTGTAATCAACCAGGTAATTCCTTATCCACTGAGTGGTGCATCCATCAAATCCTCGTCTCTCCAATTTAAAGACAAAGATGTTGTGTGGGACAGTGACAAATGCTTTGCAAAACTCCAGGTATATGACATCAGTTGCTTTTACACATCTACCAACACTGCAACCCCATCATAAAAGGCCAGAAATTTCATAAATGTGATTCTCTCTTAGTGAAGCCATGTTGGCTGTCACCAATCACCTCCTTATTTTCATGTGCCTTAGGATAGTTTCCAGGAGGATCTGCTCCATGATCTTGCCAGGCACAATGGTGAGATTGATTGGCCTGTCTTTCACAGGGTCTTCCTTTTTTTCCTTTTTAAAAATGGGGGTGATGTTTTCCCTTTTCCAGTCAATAGGAACTTCACCAGACTGCCAGGACTTTTCAAATATGTTGGATAGTGGCTTAGCCACTTCATCATCAGTTCCTTCAGGACCTGTAGATACACTTCATCAGGTCACATAGATATCTGCACCTTGAGATGATTTAGATGGTCTTGAACCTTATCATCAGCGGAAGTTTAGATTGGATATTAGGAAATGTTTTTTTTCACGGAAAGGGTTGTAAAACACTGGAATAGGCTGCCCAAGGAAGTGGTGGAGTCACCATCCCTGCAGGTATTGAAAGAGTTGTTATTAGGGAAATGGTTTAGTGGTAACCTGGCAGTGTTGGGTTAACAGTTGGACTTGATGATCGGGGAGGTCTCTTCCAATCATAAGGATTCTATGATTCTATGATCTACAGACCCTGCCTTTGCCTTCTGCAACTTGGGCAGTGTGGCTGGATCACTTGTCATTGAAGACTGAGACAAAAAACGTTTTTGAGTACCTCAGTCTTCTCCAGAGCTTGGGTAACCAGGCCTCCTGTTTCATTCCAGAGAGGGCCCACGTATTCCCTAGTCTTCCATTTATCATTGACTTACCCACAGAAGCTTTTCTTGTTGTCTTTGATGTCCCTGACCAGGTTTAATTCTATCAGGGCTTTGGCTTTCCTAACCTAATCTGTGGCTGCTTGGACAATTTCTCTGTATTCCTCCCAGGCTACCAGTCTTTGCTTTCACCCTTTGTAGGCTTCCATTTTGTGTCTGAGTTTGTGCTGGAGATCCTTGTTCAACCATGCAGCCCTCCTGGTGTTTCTGCCTGAGATCCTCTTTGTTGGGATGCATCACTCCTGAGCTTGGAGGAAGCAATCCTTGAATATTAATCAGCTTTCTTGCTACCCTCTTCCTTTCAGGGCTTTCTACCATGGTACTGTATCAAGCTGATCCCTGAAGGGGCCCAGGTCTGCTCTCCTGAAGTCCAGTAGTAATGACCATGCCATAGAGCCTTTTTAGCTTCCCTAAAGATCTTGAACTCTACCATTTGATGGTCACTGCATCCAAGGCTGCCCTTGAGCTTCACATGCCCCACCAGCCCTTCCTTTTTTGTAGATGTAATTAACAAGTCAAATGCAATCAATCTGTCATATTCAAGATGTACTTTATTATAGGAAAAGAAATGCATTGTGTATTTACCCTATAAGCAGATATGTTCTTAGGTGTATGTACTTCAAGGTGTGAGACAGTTAACTATTGAACTAACTGAAGTGCACATCATGTCCAATGTAACTTTCTAGTAATAACTAAGAAAAAAAGTGCATGGAAAATGGGATGGTATTTTGGGATCACCAAATGCAGATCATGCCAGCCTAACTCAATAACTTTCCTGATAACTGTTTTTCCACAAAAGGGAGATTTAGTAGATCTGATGTCATAACTTCAAGATTAACTTTTGGTACAGAGCCCCTTTCAAAATTATTTTTAAACTTGTGTTTCATACAGGAGTTGTAAGTTGGAAATTGGTGGTTAGAAAACAAGCAAATAAATAGATAATGAATCATAGAACTGATCGTGTATCATGAACTGATAAACAATTCTAAAGAAAAGGGTATTGTGTGGAAAGGAGTTCTCCAGAAATCAGCGCTGGGGCCAATCCTTTCACTGGTGATCTTGAAATATTTGTACATGTTCTCAGCCTAAACAGTCTGCAAAGAAAATTGAGAATGCTTTATGCACCACTGGAGTATAATTAGGCCTTATGATTTCCAGTGCACACAAAAAAAAGAAGCAGAGAACTAAAATCTCTCTAGGAAGACACAGAAGGAAGTTAAATGACAAGTTGGGTACAAGGTACACGTGGCAGATTTCTCTCCACCTTACTAGACAGTGCAACCAGAACGCTTGTTACATCCAGCAAGGGGGAAAAAGAGTTTAATGGTGGATGGAAGGTAACGATAGCACTGTGGTATGTTACTGAAATGACATCGTTTTACCCCTCCTTTCTACATCTTACTTTTCACATGAAAACTACCCAAGTTTGATTTTTTTTTTTTTTCAGATTGTTTGTATGGATAAGATTTTCAATGTCTTTGTACTCTAATTTACCCTTGAAATTGACTTGTGATCCTGCAGATCTTAGCAGGGGGCAGAAAACTTACTATAAAATGAAATTAAGATGAAGAAGAATTTAATTGTGTGAAAAATAGGGGAAAGGAGGAAATGCGGAATTTTTCTCCCTTTTCTCCACAAGTAAATTTTTTATAAATAAAGACATCTATCAGGTGACAGTGTACTGAGAGGTTTGAGGGGAAAAGATGAGAGACTGGGCTGCATTTTCCCTGAATTTTTGAAGTGTCTCCACATAAGAGCTGGGGCCTCAAGGCTTAGGCAAGGCCCAAAAGTCCCAGAAGAGGAGGGCAAAGGCCATAGGTTCATAGGAGTTTAATGTCCAGTTACAGACAAAAATAACAAATATGTTTACTTTAAAACTGCGTAAGGACAGACAATGATGAAATAGAAGTAGCAGCTAAGAATGCAAGAAATTCCCTGTATTAATTTTAATTAATGTAGTAAAGATGAATTCCCATCAGTGGCAATACAAGAGCCTGTTAGGTTGCTCTCTGCAGCATATTTCCCTCAGAGTTTTCCAGCATTCACTGTTGCTGCATTAGTTGTTGTATATCCTTAGCCAGCATCTTATACATTGACACTGACCTGTTGTCCTTGAATTTGTTTAGTCTCTTATCACATGTGCTGGATCCCTCTGTCACCAAAACTTTCTCCTTAGTACTTAAAGAGATATCAGTTTAGTTCACACGTATCAAAAAATAAATTAGTGCAAAACAGTTCATCTCTGGTACATAAATGTCTACTTTTACTAGCAAACCTTTTTAAAGTAGAATCAAAACAATTCTTTAGCCCAAGAAGAGACAACTAAGCAGTCTGTACCACTGTGACCAGGATCTGAGATTAATGGATTCATTAAGACACTTTAATGCAATAATCGAAAAGTATTCTCACACATATGTGAGGTGTTGGCTAACATCCATATAATGATTTGTTTTACATGGTCTCATTCATAAACAACAGATATGTCTCAAATATTTTCAGCAGCTCAAAAGGCAACCTCAAGAATTCCAAGAGCTATCCTGGAGGATGACCTATCCTTTCCTAATCAGAGATCTCTTCAGAGGAGGTCGGTAGGACTGTAAGCAGAGGTGTCAACCATTATTTGAAAAATACACCTAATTCTACCTAGATTTCAGTTTAATATTGTCATAGTTTAATCCCAGCTGGAAACTAAGCACCACATAGCTGCTCACTCACTACCCTCTGGTGGGATGGGAGAGAGAATCAGAAGAGTAAAAAGTGAGGAAAAGGTGAAGACAGTTTAATAGATAAAGCGAAAGCTGTGCACATCAGCAAAGCAAAACAAGGAATTTATTCCCTACTTCCCATGGCAGGCAGGTGTTCAGGAAAGCAGGGCTCCATTGCATGTAACAGTTACTTTGGAAGGCAAATGCCATAACACTGAACACCTACCCCCCACCCCTCCCTTTCTTTTTCTTCCCCCAGCTTTATATGTTGAGCATGATCTCATAGGATATGGAATATCCCTTTAGTTAGTTGTGGTCAGCTGTCCCAGCTGTGTCCCCTCTCAACTTCTTGTGCATCCCCAGCATACTTGCTGGTGGGATGAGAAGCAGGAAAGGCCTTGACATTGTGTAAGGACTGCTCATCAGTAACTAAAACATCCTGTCTTCATCTTGACCTATGAGCTTTTCAACCTTGTTTTCTCCTCTTTTGTCCTGTTGAAGAGGGGGAGTGAAAAAGCAGTTGTGTGGGCATCTGGCAGCCAGACAAAGTTAACCCACCACAACTACTCAGATTAACTCCTTGCGGACGAGTTATTATTATGGCTTCCAAATACAACAGTGATACACAACCACATAGTGGTTGCCGCTTAAGTTCTTTCCCTTTGTGCATTTCATTCTAATGCCTTACGTAACATGGGAATCAAATTATGAGAACTCTATAACAGTGCCTTAACCATTTTCATTGCCCTTTCTCAAGTAAAGAAATTACATTTTCTATTTTACGTTAAAACAGTAGAGTTGTGACTGGATAGATTTAAAAGATTTGATACAAGATCTTGCAGTTTCATATTGGTAGCTCTTTCAGACATCTGCAATGACATCATACAATCTGATTTGACTTTATTTCATTCAACTGCTAGAGCTTTGCTTCTGCTTCAGATGCTTGAATTTTCTTTTATGTTTTCTTAATTCACTAGCCATCCGGTCATCTCTTTTATATTCAGCATTGACACACCCATTGGAAACTGAAGCAAGATATTAATTTAGTTTGTGAGACAGATGTAGACTATTTTTTCTTTCAGTATAGATTCAGCACCACTACTCTCTTCTGTTTTTTAATTCTAATGGCTAAACAACTGTACATTTTATTTATTCCCTATGCAAGATCCAACTCTACTTATATAAGAGTTTTTATATTAAACCTGTGTATCATGTTGTTTAAATGTTCTTATTTTGTTCCTTGTTCATTATTTTATTCCTTGTTCATTCTCTACTTTGTTAAAAGAGCAATATCTAGATGATTAGTCTCCAGTTAGGTCCAGACCTGTCTCTGCAATTTTTCTTCCCTTGTTTATGACTCAGACTTAGCATGTCCAAGTAGATGATGCATATTCAGAATCTATCAGACAAGTCTCCTTCTGAAAGTCCCTATCTTTCTCCATGAAGGCAGCTTTAAGGCAAAGTATAATCTGCCACTTAAACAAACATTTCCATTAGCTGCTATCTCTCTCTCTAAAAAAAAAAAGGTGCAAATATAGGGGAAGCTAAGAGTAACCTTTAGCTACAATGAATAAAGAACACTGTTACTATCAATATCCTGAAGGTAGAAAGCTCAAGGTTCACCCATATCTTAAAGAACTCCAAATAAACCATCTACTCATTTGCACTGAAAATGGAAGAAAATTTACTTAGAACATTCACAATGTTAACACTGTATTTTGAATACCTCAGGAACTGACAGACAGGTAACAATTCATAGGATAATTCCTGAACTGATTTGCAAAATGATGTATGTTATCTTAAACACATCTGATTTTTTTGTCACTCTGTCACTTTGACAATGTTGTGCAGAACTTGAGTCCCCATATCAGTAGTATTTTGCCAGGTGACTTTTTTTATCATGTTTAGTTAGAAATACGAGAAGATTAGAGACCTTATTTCATGCATTAGAAAAATTCTTTTTATAATTGTATCATTATATAACCTGCATTACAGTGGTGTGTCTACAAATCAGAATGTAGTACCCTGATTGAAGAAAAGAATTTAAGAAAATGAAGTAGCATTGATATTTTTATGCAGCTTAGCAACTCAAATATTAAAGGCAAAAAACCTTTCACATTTAGGAACATTGGTCTGTGAGGGATCACCGAGATCATCAATTTCAGGTCTCTGGTATTCCAGGAAACCACATAATATAATCTTTTTCATAACCTTATTAAACTCCATTTAAAAAGCAGTTCATTATTTTTGTCACCACTACTGTTCCAGGACCTCACTGCACTGACAGGTGGAAACTTTACAGATTACAGCCACTAAATGTAGTTGAACACTGCACACTGACTAAAAGTTTCTTTTTTATTTTTCTCCTCAAATCTCTAAATAAATGTCAGAGTTCAATGGGACTGGGTATGATGAATGTTAAGCAAGCAGAATCCAAAAAAGCAAATATGGCACAGCATATACTAACTTCATATTTTCAAGGAGAAAAAGAACTTGGCATTTTCTGAAGTGCACAAATACACTGTTAATTTATATAATTCTAAGACTTTCATTTTTTTTAGTTTTCAGCCTTCAGATTGGACAGCATTACAGATGAAGCTAGAATTACCAGAAAATTTATATCCTGATCAGAACAATTAACATACACAAAACTTATGCATGACCTTATCTGATTTTTGAAAAGGAAGGCTGTCAGAAAAGTGAACCTGAGTTTATCTTGATCCTGGTGGAATAAGTGAAGGACTTTATCTGCAGATTTTCTTCAGGGTTCTTCTTCTATGTATTGGTTCAAGGGTGTAGTATTAGAAATTTTATCCCATCAACTGGTCAAACAGATAAGACATTTTTATTTTTATCAGCAAAACCCTTATTGCTCATGAAGAAGGGTATCTTTCAGCACAGTTCCTCTACCACGTTATTGTTCAAGTTACCAAGCTGTGTGTATATTCCTTGTCTGTTTGCCCCTCAGGACATCCTTGAAATGATACATGTTGTTTTAAGGCCGCGAGGGTTTTATCTGTGTGTAAAAAATTAAATAAAATAAATTCAGAACAAATACAGCATTAATATTTTATACATACATTGCTTTAATATTGCATCAGTAGCAAATTAGAATCCAAGCCTCGATTTTCATGCTTTGAATATTAACTGCCAAAGTTTCATCAGTAGCCTTAGGAGGGTTTGCTGGATCTTAACGAATCATGACAGAAATTATGGTTAGTGTTCACACAGAGTATGAAGTGTCTGTTTGAAAACAGCAATAAAGTGATGTCAGAGAAGGAAACTGTCTACCTGATCCCTAATGAACAGCAATAAAAGCAGGCCTGGGAGTGCATGCTTACTAAATCTCCCTATACTTTTTAAGAGAAGTACTGGGAAGCATCAAACACACCCTTAAATCATCATTACCCTGAGGGGAACAAAGATATGCCTATCTTTCATAGAATCACCACTGTTTGATATAATATTGTCCGATGTATATTGGCCAGATCTTGCAATACATTTATCATACAAGTAATCTACACTTCTCTAAGCATTCTCATTAAATGCACTAGGACAAATTTAGTGAATAATAATTTGCATCCAAGAACAGTCTTGCAAATGAATGAGAATATAATCAAATCTATACATTGAAATTTGTATCTCTTGTCTGAGATATCACTCCAGCAAAATTTTCAGTTACTGTTCTTGGTTCCACAACATGAAAAAAAAAAAAAAAAAGAAGAGTTAATTAGTTCATACATACTGACGGCTGGAAAGTGGCATTTGCAAGGGTTTTGTTATACAGTTTGAAATAAAATAGTAGCATAAATGAAAATATTATTTAAAGATAAAAAAAAAAAACAAAAAACCAAACATTATTTAACATTTTAAAGAACACCTGAATTGCAGTCTTGTAATTATTCATATATATATAGAGCCATGATAACAAAGCTTTTGGCTCTGACTGCAGATTATACTGGATAAATTTTTCCAGTATAAGAACTCTCTATCTTATTAGGAATGAGATGAAAGAAATGTATTTAATATAGTTAAACCTGGGCCTATCTTTCAATTTTTGTGGAAAATTTAATGAGAATAATAACTACTGAATGTTACAATCAAGGCAGTTGTGTAAATGATGAGAATGTCTGTGATAATAGTCTGAAACAATGTCCAAACATGGGCAAGGCAGAGTAAGCTGTAGTTACAAGGGGAGGAAAAGTCACCCAAAAGAAAATAGGCTACACCATTTAGCATTTGTTCTGCACATTTTTCTGATGTTTTTCCAGTCCTTAAAATATAACATTCTGTTCTGTATTTAACATCTTGTTTTCATGGGGCACACTGCTGAATTATCCCTAGCAGTCATTCTGTGCCCATCTCCGGAGATCAGGGACTCAAAGAATCACACTGTAGTCCCTGATTACCCCTTGCTCCAGGAAGAAAATAAACTACATTAGCCTTTTACCTGGTACAGATGATTTCTTCTCTCTGTACCAGCCAGGCTGTGCTGGTCAGTATGTCAGGGCAAGGGTCATAACCAGACATTACTCACTCCCCATGCATCTGCAAAGGAGTGGGAATAGCTGTCTTGTGGAGGCCGTTCACCCTTTTGTAATGCAATCTTCACTCAGGGTAAATTGCACAGTGTAAGAAGGCACTTTAAGTTTCCCTCTAGGAGATAGGTGGATATGACAAACTCCATTCTTGTTCTGTATCTATAGTATGTGTTTAAGCAAATGGCTTTGAAGCGTCAGAGCTGCTTATATTGATCTTTAATCCCTGATCTACTGCAGCAGAAGAACATGATATAATGGCCCACCTTTCCTAGAGACCTGTCTTTGCAGTGTGAGGCAAATGGATGTACAGTGTTTAACCCTTACAAGGTTGAGTCCGTGTATGAACAAGTGTGACATTTCTGCAGATGGCCAGCAATGATCTATGTGATTGTTCATTTTCCCTATATAAATTTTAAATGCACTTTTTCTTCTGATCAGCATATTCTTGTTTGTTTATTAGGAAAAGAAAATTAGAGTGTCTAAGGGAAAAATAAAAGTAAATTTCTAGATCATTATGGTAATGAAAATGGTCTCTCACATATAAGCAGGCCAGCAAGAGAAGCATGTGAGAAAGGCACTCTCATATTTGTCCCTTGTACTTTTGCGTGTCCAAATCAAGAGCACTTTTTAAGTGAAAGCATAATATCTATCACTTTCAGTTCTGCAACATGAAAGAGAATCAGAGACTCAGTTGTTGACCAGTTCAAGTTGTGCCCTTTTGGCAGATTGCCTCTTGCTCCAGGAAAGTGTAAAACTGAAGAGTGAAAATCCAAAGAAAGGGAAAAAAATCATACACTATGTCAGAGTCCATTGGTTCTTTGAAGTTCAGTTTGCTGTCTGTTATCATGGGACTGCCTTCAAAGAGTGCTTGGAATACTTAAAAAACAAAGTGGGAAAGCAGGCAGCACTCCCCTGTTACATTCTGCAGAAATTTTGACACTCCAAACAATAATGATGGGTTTCCCAGGTGCTTGATATTACATAATTTGTCATGACATCTGCTGTAAGTTCCCCTGGACTTCATGTCTCCACTCATGTCTTCATCCTCCATTCCTTTTTGTGGCACTTAAGTGTGAGTAGGTGTCATAAAGGAGCTATATGGTGCAAATAATTCAGTATTTTCACAAAGAGGGATTTTCTCTAGAAAGCTGGGCATTCGTTCGTGTTAATAAACAAATGAAGACGAGTTTGTCTGAGAGGACTGTTAATGAACAAGCATAATCACATTGGAAAGAGGACAAGAAAAAGAAAGAGAAAAAGAAGAATAGAAGAAAAAATAAGAGACATAAAAAAAAAAAAAGTGAAGTAAAAAAACCCCCAAAACAAAACAAAAATAAAAAGAAAAAAAAAAAGAAAGAAAAGAAAAGATGAGCTATACATGGCTCTAGTGCATAGTCCAGTTTTTACCGTTACTCAGGCAACCGCCTCTTAATTTTCTTCAGAGGAAGATCTTTGACTCAGAAAGTAACAACAGAAAGATAAGGTATTCAGAAGCAATTCTTCCTGAAATGATCTATATATTCTGTTTTCTACTCCTGCGTTGAGAATGTTGGAGCATTATGGTATGTGGAAGATCTCACTCTAAAATAAATAGTGATACATCCCTGCCTGGAGGAAATTATAAAATAAATTAGTCACAGTAAGAAAGTAAATGTTGTGGAAAACCTACTTCTTCTAACTCTAGAAAGTAAAGCTCTCTAGCTCTGCCTCTGCTCAGACTGCAGCTTCCTCCATGCTGTCATTGTGGTACAATGTACATGGAGGAAGATGAGCTGAAGATGATGGACACTGGCAGGAGATCCCAGAAGGTACTCATCCAAAAAAGTAGCAGTCCTGAATTTTAGCCCATCCTTACCCTAACAGAATTTGAAACTTCCTGCTCCTTATTAATTATTTTATTTTATTGTATTTCTTTTTTAGACAAGCTAATGCAAAATATCATACATGTGCATATGTATAGGCCTGAGACTAGTTAAACTACGTAGTTAAAGTAGTAAGTTTGTACTTGTTTGTCTATATGTTTGGCAAATTTTAGGTTTTTCCTTAATAGCTCTGTTACCTTACCTAAAAGTGCAGAAGTCACTGAATTTTGAGTAACAGAAAAAGTCCACTGACACTTCTTTTCCACTTCAGAAGAACTGGGTCTCTGTTGTTATGGAAATTGGAATCAAAACCAATGATTCCATTGGAACACTTTGGGATATTGTTTGTCCTGGAGTCAATGATGCAAGTTTAAGTGTATTTATATGAAACTCTTGACTTCTAAAGGCAAAATTACTGATTGATGAACAAATTATAAATCCTATGGTTACATATTTACTTAATGCCCGTTTTTTTCTATTGCTTGTAAAATCATAACCTTGCTTATAAACTCAATAATTTCTATAATAACTACTTGTAGTGTAATAAATAAAGGATTAAGACATTGGGTTGGGAGTAATAAGTAGGAAACTGCAAAAGAGACTGGTTTTTCTCATGTTTCTTTTAGCAAAAGGGAAGAGTGGCAGGAAAGAGAAAATAGAAGATAAGGAGAATTGTTTGTTTGTAAATAAAATACTTTCCTAAGAGTTTCCCTGAAGTTCTAATGTTCTTTAGTGTGACTCAAAGAGCTTCTCTGTATTGAAGGAAGAAACCTCTTTCACAGTTCCCCTAATGTTGGACAGCTTCCTCAAGGTCCCTACACAGAATTAACATAACCCTTTGGGCCGGAATTCTGCATATTGTAATATTAATGAAATCAGTGAAACATATATGAATGGATCTATTTGCAATGTCCTGGCTTTAAATTAACATCCAGACCCCATTTGTTTCCTGATTGTTTCCTAAGGGACACACAAGCTGGGAAAATAAGCATGGGAATGTAAGTCATAGGAAATTAGCACTGTAGGATGGCTTGGGCAGTGAGATCAATTGCCCTTAACTATGTTATAAATGTGTAGCTTGTGAAGAACCTACATATAACACTATGACATATTTCCCAATTTTTCTTGGGAAAAAAATCAGGTTTATTGTAAAAGTAAAGGAATCCCATGTTTTAGTCCCAGCTCTAATCAACAGCATGTTGTTGTTTCACTTTGGTGGGAACATATTCTAACCAGGTACCACTCACCTGCTGTTGTAAATTGTCAATGAGCCAGCATGTCAAACCCATTTCCTTATTTGTGGGACACATGCAATAAGAGAGACTCCTTTCCCATTTTAATGTTTTCCTCTCTTTGCAGACCTGCACCTATCAAATCAAAAAGGAAAAGCTAAGTATTTCTTTTCTGTCATTCAATTTTTCTTATTATGCACAGTTACTTTTTAGAAGAAGCTCTTTGTTTTCATAAATATTTGGAATGGCCAGCTCCAAAAGATGCAATATATAACGGCTATAATTGAAATTTACTACCTTCCAACATATCAAGCAACATTCCTAGTAATTTGCCGTAAAATATACATAATGAAATCAGACAGCAAGAACAGAATATTTAAAATGTGTGACTAATCTAATTCATTAAGTGATGCACATTTGATATTTTCAGTTGGCTGGTAATGTATAAACAAACTCTGTAGTTGTCTACCCTGAGTTATGTGCATGTACACAGTTATATTAAAGCCAATAAGCAATCCAAAAGGAGTATTTCCAATCAGCATGACATACCTTTTTGAGCCTGCTTGCTTCAAAATGAGAGAATTAATGATAGAACAAGTACAGAAGCTCAGTAAATCACTTATTTGGCCTACAGTTGCCATAGTTCCTTTTTTGTTACTTTAATGGAGGCATACTGCTGAAGAAAAACATGTAACAGAAGGATATTTTCAGTGTACTGTCAGTCCTAAATTATATCTCTGTGAAAGTTGCACTGGTCATGTCATGCCATTTTACTAAGACAAGGACCCACAAGTGCACTGCCCACAGCAGTCACATTTCTCCTGTTCTTCTGCAGCCTGCACTATAATGACAGGATCTCTGACAAGAAGCTGAATAGATTTGTTCTCAGGTTGTATTTGTAGCAATCCCTTCTTTGGCTGGCAGCAGGCTCTGCCATAGATGTGGCTATGGGAGAACACCATTATTCTCTGGTACTCTTAAGATCATGTTATTCAGGTAATCTTCTTGTCTTTCGTCTCCTGAACTGTTGGGACAGTTACAGAAAAGGTAAGAGGTGCTGTATTTCTACTTTTTTGTTAACATGCAGAAATGAAACCTGTCTCCAAACCTCCTTCATTATTTTCTCAAGCCTTCAAGCCTAATTGACAGCAAGTCTTTAGGTCTTAATTTGTTCCTATTAGAAGTCCTTGTGCCCTTGAATAAACAAGTAAGGTAATAACTTCAATTGCTGCTATAATTAGGTGGATCTAAAGCACCTGTGTTTTAGCATGAGAAAAAAGACCTAAAATTGAAATTTCCTTTCTGAAACACTGATGTATATTTTTTTCTTATTATCATTCATTTGACAGGTAAAGGCATCGAAAGTAAACATAGCAGCTTAGGAGGTAGAAAACAAAGAGTTTGGGGTTTTGGTTTTTTGTTTTTTTTTTTTTTATTAATGTGAATTGCTGTTAATTTAATTTATTTATTACTACTCTTCAAGTAAAAGGTAATAAAATGAATGGAACAGATTGAAAAGGCCATAGCCTCTTTGTAGCATCATTAAAGAACCCAAACAAAAAAAATAATTAGTAGTAGAATAACACGGCAGGGTACTTCATAAGGCATACTGTCTTCTGCATTTATTTTGTTTCTGCTAGCAAGACCTTCTACTGTGTTAAGTATGTGTCAAAAAAAAAAAAAAAGCATATATATTTGCATCAAATTCTGTGTATTGTACATCATAGGAGTATCACCACAATTTGGATTGTAATGAGTAAGTTTAGCACTTTGTTTTCCATTTAACTGCTTGTCAAGGTTTAGGGTTAGGGCCATCCACCAGACCTATAACAGACACTCTCTGTTAACCCCTCTCCCTCCCTAAAGGGGAACAGAAAGGGAATAAGGGAGAGAGACTTACCAATTAGAAAAAAAATAAAACAAAACAAACAAACAAACAAAAAACCCCACAACAATGAAAAAAACAAAACAAACCAAACAACTTTAATGAAAATAATACTAAAATGGGATATAGACAAATATATACAAAACCAGCATTAAACCCAACCCCACTGATGGCAATTACATCACCCTCACCACTGATGCTGTGGAGCAGGCACTGGGGAAATCCCAGGCTGGATTCAGAAGCACACAGGAATTGTATTCAGGAGCTGGATTCTGGAATGCATGTATTGAGATTGAAGACAGAATGGATGGATGTCAGTCACTGAAAAACCTTCATCTGTATATTATAATTGGTAAGAAATTTGAGGATTTTAATCAGAAGATGTTTCGTCTCCTCTAAAAAGGAAGGTCACTTCTATGTATCAAGGTGGGAATTCCAAAGCCAATAGTCACTTTTGAAAATGTTGACCCATACACCTTTCTAACATAAATTTCATTTGAAGCACTTAGTCTAGTTACCAGAGTACTGTCAGGCAGTCTAAAAGTAGGGAAGTGGTCTATATGACCGTGATTTTGGAGAGGTAAGGTAGGCTCTAAACAATCTATTAAAATTTGTTCCACACTATAAAAGATTGAAAAGGCACCATAAAACAAGGCACAATAGGGGGTAATATTTGATAACTAACTTGCCATTAACCACACTATTGCTTTTCTTTGAATAAATAAAAGACTTCAGGCTCTAGTGTTGACCAGTGTATACTTTCCTTGAGCATTACATTTCCATAAAATCAGTCACTATGACCAGAAAAATAGCTCATCTGTGGGTGAGGAATATTTTCTAAAGAAATTCCTTAAGATTTTTTACTAGATGTCTAGATATATGTAACTATAAGTGACAGAGGCAAGCCTTTTAAATACCTGTACTTCAAAAACAAAGTTCCAGTTTGAAAAGATTTTAAAACTTTTTGAGGAGTTAGCAATCCTTTACTTTCACTCCCTTTCCCTCAGACAGCTTCATGTCTGTGGGAGAGATGTGCTTAGTTCATTTTTAACCATTTAAAATTGTATTTCTGCTTTCAGTGGGTCACCTGAGTTCCATCCATACAAGCACTTCCAAGAGACATTTGTGGTCCCTTCTGTAGCATGAGATTAGGCACCTTCCAAAGATGCTTCTCTTTCCCCACTGACTGCAAGAAGTAGCTTAGATGCCTAAACTATATTCAATGATTCATTTTTAGCTGAAGTTAAGTGAAATAAGTTTCAATTTGTGTAAGGACATGTATGAGCTCATCCTTGCACATGAGTTGGCTGGGCTCATTGAAAGGGCTTTAAACTAGGTCTGAAGGGGCAAGGGGATAAAATTAGGCCTGTTAGAGTTGAGCCTAAGGGTGACAGGCCGTTGTCAGGAATTGTTAGCCCAGCTCAAGTGCCTTTACACTAATGCATGCAGTATGGGAAACAAGCAGGAGTAGTTGGAGGCCATTATGCACCACAACTGCTATGACATAGTCTCTATTACAGAAGCATGGTGGGATGACTCTCATGAGCAGAGTGCTGCAATGGATGGCTATAAGCTCTACAAACAGAATAGGCAAGATAGAAAGGGCAGTGGGCTGGTTCTCTATATTAAGGAGTGTTTTGATTGCATGGAGGTCAACAAGTGTGATGGACTGGTTGAATATGGCTAAAGTTGAGGAAGGCCAACAAGGCAGATATCCTGTTGGGAGCAGTGTGCCTAGGTGGCCAAGAAGGCTAACGGCATCCTGGCCTTTATCAGAAGCAGTGTGACCAGCAGGAGTAGGGAGGTGATTGCGCCCCTGTACTCAGCACTCGTGAGACCACACCTTGAGTACTGTGTCCACTTTTGGCACCACAGTACAAGACGGACATCAAGGTGCTGCAGCGGGTCCAGAGAAGGGCAAGAAAGCTGGTTGGGGGTCTGGAAAGTGTGCCTTATGAGGAGAGGCTGAGGGAACTGAGGTTGTTTAGTCTAGAGAAGAGGAGACTGAGAGGAGACCTTATTGCTCTCTACAACTACCTCAAAGGAGGTTGTAGCGAGCCTGGTGTTGGTCTCTTCTACCAAATTACTAATGATAAAACGAAAGGAAATGGCCTCAAGTTGCATCAGGGGAGGTTTAGATTAGATATTAGGAAGAAATTCTTCACTGAGAGAATGGTTAGGCTGCAACAGGCTGTCCAAGGAGGTGGTGGCGTCATCATCCCTTGAAGGTGTTTAAAAAATGAGTGGATATAGCACTTGAGGCTACGGTCTAATGGATAGATAGATGTTAGGATGAGGGTTGGACTCGATGATCCTAGAGGTCCTTTCCAACCCTAATGATTCTATGAGAACAGATGAAGCAGAGGTTGGGATTTCTAAAGAAAGATGCTTGGAAGCTGCAAACCAGATCTCAGAGCTTTTATACTTACTCCGAGTGACTAAAGCATCAAGGTATAACATGATGAAATTTATTTTTTTCTCTTTTTCTAGACATCTTACTCCAGATACTTCAGTGTGGTTGGGAGATAACAAGGATGTGGAGTACATATGACATTAGTCTGAAGCAAACCACTGAATATTTCCCAAATTTTTGTTGATGTTCTTGGTAAATTCTTCACCTTAAAGGAATAAGAGGGAAGAAAATCCAAAAAGGGGTGTTGCTGTTATTTCTTCATTCTTTCCTTCCAAAGGAAGAGGTTTGTAGATCAAAATTTGTATTACTTTAATATGTCTGTTGCTTACTTTTAATTTTGCTTTGGAGCCATTTCTGCCTTTATGTTCATTTCTAAACCAATCAAGAACTACAGCATAAATGAGGATCACACATTAAGTGATTCAACACTTTTCATTACATGCTGTAAAAGAACAGAAAGTAACAACTGCTGAATTTCTGAAATAGTCCTAATCACAAAGCTATGTATTAAAGGTCTTCTATCTTTCCCATGGGAGACAAATTAATATGTGACTTTGTAGCAGACTGAGCTGGCATGACAGTTGTCCATGTAAACTTGCTGCTCAGAAAACATAATTTATTTCAGTTGTGGTACAGAAGAATCACTAAGTTTAAAACATGCAGGTAAAGTATGATCTGGTATAAGTTAGGTCATTAATCCAAGACTGTAATGCCCAATATTTGGGATCCAGTCTAGGGCTTTCCTGTTACTTTTCCAGGCCAGGAATAGGCTGCCATAACAGTTCAGTTTCAGTTCTCAAAACTTATGCCCTTTTGACTAGTGAATGGCAGGAGAGGGCTCAGAGTGCAATAAGCAGCCACTTAGTCTTGAACCAATCTTCTTTTTCATACAAATACCCACAGAATAAAACCAAAGATAATATCAATAAAAACATTTGTATTTCAATTTAATGAAAATAAGATGCAATACACATAGCACGGGGAATAAACAAGAGGAGTTAGAGATGTGCACGTCTGCAGGGTTATGATCCTATTGGCATCCTGGAGACATGGTGGAATGGCTCCTATGACTGGAGTGTTGGAATGGAAGGATACACATTCTTGAGGAAGGACAGGTGCGGGAGAAGAGGAGAGGAGATAAGAGGGTGTCATCCCTCATGTCAGAGATCAGAGTTTTTATTAGACCTTGTAGTTTTCCTTCAGGAAGTTATTTCTAGTGAGGTCAGCCTGGTTGGCTTACAAATAGCCCAGTAAGGACAAATGCTGTGATGACGTTTGGAAGCAATGTGGTCCAATCATAAACACTTCGTAAAACACTAATCGAAGATGTCCAGCATGCATTATCTGAGTTTGCTTGTTTCTATGAAGAGTATTGTGATAAAAATGGGAAGCCTACTTCTTAAGGTTTGGCTTGTGCGAAGTATCCTTCTATCCATCATCATTGTGGTGTCGTAAACCCAGCCCTTTAAGTAGGAAAACAACAAAAGAAGTTCATGAAGAACTTGATGGAAAAAGTAATGGGTCAGATACTCAGATACATATAATCCATGGATGCAGTGAATGCAGTCTTTCAAATCTTTCAAATCTTCATGCGACCTCCTGGCTTCCTGAAATTTGCTGCAATACAAATTGCAAAGAAATAACTCTATCCTGTATTACAAAAGATAGATATAAAAATTTCTGTGAAACCTCTTTATGGAAGATGAAACAGTATCACACCCTGTTTCACTCCCATCAGTCCTACCAGCAGCAGAGACATGTTTAATACAGATGCAGTTATGCAAATCCCATGTTTTTTAGTATTGAAGAATTGTCCTAAGTTATCTCCTAGTTGTCTGGTTAAATTTCCCAGTATTTTTAGATAGACATTTGAAATGAAGAGGAAAAATTAAAATGCAGAAAATAACAAGACAGAGCAAAAAGGATAGCAATGGCACTATTTTCCTTCAGAAAAAGCATGAGTTCTGGGAAGTACTGATTAGGATGCATTTAATCTATAACCAAGCTGGATGAGGTAGGAATTTCTTTCAATTCATATATTTTTAAGCCAATACAGTATTGTAGTATGTAACAGTGTTGTCATTTTTAACATGGGAATTCTAGAATCAGGCCCATAATTTCAATTTAACCTAAAAATGATCTCTCGAAAGAATATCTGGTCTTGATGTTACAATTGAATATGACAGCCACTGTTGGCTGAATGAGCTCTCTATGTCGTAAGATAAACTTAAAATCTTCTCGTGGTCTGTGCTCTTTTCCTCTATAGTGTTCATTCTTCTTTTCCTTACTTTTAAACAGTAGTCTTCATACATGCTGGTTATCTTTGCTACCACAAAACCCAAACAACTAAATAAACAAACAAAACCCAGAAGTTAAACACACCTAGCTTGTACAAGGAGAGATTAAGTTTGGATGCTAGGAAAAAATTCTTCCCCCCAAAAGTGTTGTCAAGCATTGGAACTATCTGCCCAGGGAAGTGGTTGAGTGACCATCCCCAGAGGAATTTAAAAGACATGTATATGTGGCACTTAGGGACATGGTTTAATGGTGGATTTGGCAGTGTCAGGTTTATGGCTGGACTTAAAGATCTTTTTCCAAACTAATTGATTCCATAGCTGAAGAGAAAGTTTTCTGCCTGCAGAAAGCCATATAACTTACTTATATGATAAACATCATTTCCCTAGTAACTAAGTGAAGTGCACCAATACTTCTGTAACAGTTTGTTAACAAAGGTCTCATGCATTCTGAAAGCTTGTAATACAATAAAAAGAGGGTTACCAATACTAATTTTTTAGCTGAAATGCTTGCAAGTATCACTAAGAATGCTGTCTGTAGTCTAAAGATTTAGAAGTAATTGTTGGCTCAGGAAGTTCAAAAAAAGGGGGAATCCATCTTTAAAAACTCCTTAGCTTTATTTTATTTTATTTGAAGCAGAAGGCCTAATTTCAGTGATATGTGTCCTTATTCATAAGTGGAAAATGAGTAGTTTACTAGACAGTTTAATCAAAGGAACTTTAAGTTTCCTTCAAAAAACTGCTCAAGTAAGCTTTCATCACTTCTGATTCCTTCCATACCATTTTTCAGCCTAATTAATTCAGCCTGTTAATTAAACTTGTTCATAAACAAAATAATCTGGGGACTCCTAAGAATGTATTCTTATATTCCAAAAATAGTCTAAAAAAAGCCATCAGAATTGTTTCATATACAGACACAGAACTAAATCTCATTTAGAAAGATTTTTATCATCATCATTTTGGTCAGCGAAAAAGCCTAGGAGATGATGAAATAAGACCTCAGCTAAAGTATTTGATGCAAAACACAAGATAGCCAGGATCTTGAAGAATGTTGTTCATGTGAAAAATTAGTCTGAATTTCTCTTTCCAAAAAGTTCTCATTTGCATAACATTATTATTCTCACTCAATTTGCTTCCATCTCCTGCAGTATAAAAATTATGCAGATATATCCAGTTTCTATTATCAGCATTCTGTGTCTTTCTCAAAAAGGCACCTCAAAAACTCTTTCTGGTTTTGATCAGTTTGTAGCTGGAGTTGAACAGCTGCAAAGATTATCATACGTGCAGTTCTAGAGAACTTGGTTAACCACAAAACAAACATTCCTGCAAGGTTTCTCTTACATTTGGATCAATCACTTACAAGGCCAGCCTCTTCAATGGTCCTTTTCTTTCTACTGCTAGCTTTACTCTGGAAATCAGTGCTGTCAGTGTGTTACCTTATAAGACCTAACATCAACCACAAAGAAATCCCAAGGCTATTACTGCTGCTACATAAGTATTCAATTTGTAATCAGCAAAACTATCAGGGAAAGGTGTAGAGAACCTGAACTCACATGTTCTTCATTGTCTTTGCCCTCAAATCACCTGATCTCAATCCCTCAATGTTGTAGAAGATGTGTAGATGTGATGTGGTAATAATCCAGGAGGAAGAAAAACAAGAAATATGTATAGTACAGGTAGTGCCTGTTTCCCCATGTGCTCAGTCCAGATGTATACCATCTCCAAACAAGGAAGCCTATGGGAAAATTTTTATCTAAATATGATACCTTCTTTTGGGTTGGATGCTGTTTCCCATGCAGCTTATAATGCTCTCTTAACTTGTTTCATCTTCCGAGAGATGATTTATCATCATGTTCAAGTTCTTACAGCCATCATAACTTGACAAACCCTAGACCCTTCACTCAAAACAGCACTCTAATGTAGCAACAAATCATCATGTGTTGGAGATATTTTTTTTTTTTTTTAATTTAAGTCACAGAAATAGTTCCTTTATTCTAGTGAAGATTAAGAACTTCTAGACTCCATTCTCTATATGGTCAATGGAAAGTATTTTGTGTTTTCAGAGGGAAATTCAAAGCATGTTAAATTAGATGCATAACAGTAGGTTTAGGAATACCTCAAAATATGCTTTTATTTCATGAGGAAAGTTAATTCTTTCTGTACCTATTATTTAACTGAAATATTTCTGGAATATTTCTCATTTAAACTATAACTATATATATTACCTTAAAAGGTTGGACTAAATGGTCCTTGAGGTCCTTCCAACCTGGGAAACAATTAAGTGGGACAGAATCCTCTCTACTTCTAGTTGTGTAATTTTACATAAATATAGTACTTTGTAAAGCAGTGACATTGTGGTATTTTTGTGGACAGTTTGTATAGCTGCAATGCAAGAGCTTACCTCACACTGAAAAGTACTCCATTCCTTGAGGTGATCTTCTATATTCCTGTATGATTGCTAAAGAATAATAGCTGAAAAACCTGCTATTGCTTTCCTTCAGTGCATCCCTCCTGTTTTTTTTGTTACTTCCTACAATTGTATGAACTAGTTTCAGCAGATACAAATAATTTATGGAAGAAACAGGGAAAAATGTGGGAGGGAGGTCTTTCTTCTGGGGAAACAAAAATAACAAACCCCAAACACAAACCCCAAATGTTCTGGTAAGAGATCATTTAGCTAAGATTAGATGCTTAATATTTTGTGATCTACTATAAGTTTGCCTAAAATTCCTTTTTTTTTCTTTTTTTTCTTTTCTTTTTCTTTTGTCAAAAAGTGACCTGTTCTGTTTCATATATGAAAGATACACATTAAAACAATATGAGCTAGCAAATTTCTTTACTGAAGCACTGTTGGCAGCCAAGATCACTGACAACTTCCTGGCTGTGATTCATAATCTATATTGGTGCCTTTGAGACAGCAAGCTATTGATTTTTCCAAGTCTATAATCCAAGACCATATACACAGCTTGTTAGACATCTGTGGGAATATAAACTGAGTTTTGATACAATTTAGGGAGCTTCTGTTAGTGGGGCACTTTTTGTCTTTCAGAAAATCTTTACACATCTGTGTAATCTTGAAGAGGATTTTAGCAGATAATTCAATAAAGTTTGGATTGTTTCTCTCCGTTTTTGTTTGGTTTGTGAGTTTGTTTGTGTTTTGTTGTTGTTGTTGTTTTGTTTAGGTTTTGGATTGTTTTAGTTTAGTTTTTGGTTATGTGTGTGTGTGTATGTTTGTTTGGTGGGGGGGATTTTTGTATGTTTGTTTGTTTATTAACTGTTTCCATGGGTGGAATTCATAGGAAACTAATTCTTATTTTTGATTTAGTCAAGTATAATTTTGAAGTACTTCTGTTTCTTCATGTTTAATATCTTGTCAGTTTTACCTCTCTTTCCCAGGAAAACATTCTTGTCTTTACTGTGGTACTCATGGTACATACACACAAATAACATTCAAAAGACTAATCATTAACTGCAATGCAGTTTCTCCCCAGTAGAAGATTGGAGTAAGTGCACTAAAAATCTTTCCAAAATATACATTGCTAAAAAAATATACTTCTGAGGTTCAAACCACTGCACACACTCCCTGATTTATTAAAATACATTTAGTGCTAATTTTCTGTCTGAGACTAAGCTAAGGAAAAAAAAGAGGCTAATACCAGTTGAAGCTTATGCATTAAGGTAGGAATGTCATAAGGAACAGATATGTTCTTTAAAAATTATTTCATATTTGTCCAAGAATACTTTAAGGGCTACGGTGTAAGGAGAAAATAAATCTGAAGAGCTTTGTGAATTTCAGATGACAGAAGTATCTACATGCAAGTCATCACATTGCATGCTAGGCTGGAAGGTTAGGAAAAGAGTTAACACTAAATCTCCAGAATAAGCGTAATGCACTCCTGGCTATATGTGAAGCATAATATAGCTAAACTTGGACTATCCAGAAGCTATTTAGTCAGAACAGGGTAATTGCTCCTTTTCTTTTATATGATAGTTAAATTTTCTTAAAACAATAAGGAGAAAAACAAAATGTTGTGACGCGTATATATTAGCAAAAATTTCTGTTAAAAAAATGGACCAATTTTCCTAAGTAGTAGAAAAAAATGAACTCTATATTAAATAATAGAAAAGAAAATCTTATTGGCAGAGGGTATTTCTAAAGGGAATCTTGCAAATGTTCTTTTCAAACATATATTTGAAAATAGTTGTTCATGCATTGTAAAGGGCTTTTTTTTTTTTTTTTTTTTTTTCTAACTCATTTAGCTATAACATAATTGATTTTCAGGAAAATAAATTAAGTCCTTAATTCTCCACATCTTCATACATTTCCTCAACCTGAAGATCATGAGGAGATCAACTTGGTTAGTATCATGCTTTAGGTTAAAAAAAAGACAGTGTTTTTTTGAAGGTTAAAAATACTGGAATATGCAAAAGTTAGAAATCTAGGATAATGAGTAGATAATGTATATAGGAGTTTATTAATCTTTTTTCAATCTAAGTGAAACAGCAGAGTGTACAGCATTACTGCCCACTGTTCAGACCCGTGTTCATATCATAGTCATATTTAAGATGAACTATCTACAAAAAACATTTATATAAGGCCCCCAAAATGAAAGCACAGTGGGATTTTTTCTATGCTTAATTACGATTTGGGATGATCTTAGACCATCTCATCTTTTCCTTTCCCCCTTTCCCATCTACCTGCTGGGAGTCAGTAAAGAGCAAAAAAGATAACTTATGTGGACTGACCCTGCCACTGCAGACTCCAAAATGAAATATGAAGGACAAAAAGATGAAAAGGCAATAAAATATTTTTAAGTTTAGGATATTGATTATAGGTCACGAGGTTATCCAGACCAACTAGTTTCAAGAGGGAAATCAAAGGATTAGCTTTTTATTTTATGCTCCAATGCTTCATTTCTAATGTCAAGCAAAATATTTGTTATTCATTATTTCTGGAAATATTAAAAGAATTTGGATTCATTCATCATTTCAACAATGTGAGAAGCAGATAATCCTTGTTCATATCACAAGAAGGTAACAGCAAAGAAGAGGTAGGTGAGCAGACAGTGTGGTCATGAGTGCATTACAAATACACATGATGATAAAAGTGATAAAGTAGGAGATGCGAGAGTACTTACCAATATCAGATAACACAGTTTTGCTAAACAAACTGCTGTCCTTGGAGTAAGCAGTTCAGAAATGTTCTGTCTACATACAGGTACATAGTTCAGCAAAGGTTCATCTCATTCAAGCTCAGATGCATTTTAAAAAGTGGTTATATAATGAAGAGAAATGTCACTGCTTAGTGCGTATCTCTCTAGGTCTGTACACTTACAGAAAGGCTGGAGACAAATGCTCCTTAGTTATAATTTTCCAACTGGAATGTTATATACTCAGCTGTACAAAAGATACTGAAATTGCAGACTGACCTGTTAGTTGCCCTTTCCTATTTTCTAAATTCAGTTTTTTAACAAGGACTGTTTTCCCAATGCAAAAGTAAGAATATGATTATACTCAAACTCTTCTATGTGAGGGACAAGTACTTCCATCTTTTTTATTCCTCAGCAAAACTTGAACTCACTGTACACTCAACCCCCTTTTACTGCCTACTTCAATAGTATCAAGCTATCTTTTAAGGAACATCATATGGTGGAAAATAAACACACCTTTGAGAGTTCATTGGTGTATTTAATCTCAGAGTCTCTAGTCATGATATTCTAAATGCTTTTTTCTTTCCTTTAAATAAGGATATCAGTCTATATACAGAGAGATATCCAATCTCTGCATCACACCGTTGTAGGCTTAAATTCCAGATTAGGCTGCTTTCCATATCCTAGGTCATAAAATTAAGAAGAATTATAATTGACTAAGTTTATTACTCTAGAATTTACTCCCTTACTTTAGCTGAGGACAAAGGCAAATTTGAACTCTAAGCTCTCAAAAAGCAAAATGAAGGTAAGATGTCTTGAAAAGCTTAAGGGCAGAAACCAGGCAAACCCCACTCTATATAGGGGTGCAATGTGTTATGAAGATCATAAGGTATATCCAAAGAAAGGGAGTCATAGTGTATGATTATCACTTGCATATGCAAATGGGTGAGATAAAGGACTTGCTATTAGGAAACTCCTTTTTCAAGGAAAGTTGCCCTTTAGGCCAACTGTTTTGATAGATGTATGATTCTAAGAAGCAAGGAGAGGGAAAGCAATGGTGACCATCAGAGTCAATGAAGAGAGAAAGGTAGACCTTTCCCTGGTATGTGAGTGACCAAGTAAGTCAGGAAGATCAACTTTATATTTATTTAATTGACAATATAACCCTGTCCTCCTAGGTAGACGAAAAACAGGGAATCTTCCCACAGTAAATACTGAAGGGGAATTTTTTGAACCCTGGGAAGGCCTCCATGATTTGACAGAATTAACAAATGACTTATAAGTGTATATTTTGAGTTGAACAGCTTATTATACATCAAAAATAAGAAAAGGCATCATTCCCTTAAATTATCAACATATGATTGTATAGAAATGGAGAAGTTTAAATATTTACTATAAATAAGTGAACCCTGCTTATTCAGGAGTTTATTAGCCCGTTAAATAGAAAGACAAGTTCCATGAGACTATCACTTTTTCTCTGAGAATGAGAAAGAGGTAACTTTCTTCCTTTTTTTTTTTTTCTATCTATTTTTCAGATACCTCCAGAACTTTTGTATTTAGTAGATTTAAATTAGATTGACTAACATCACAGAACCTCTAATTAAATAAAACATTGCCTCCAGATTTTGTGTTATCTGCAAATGAAAAAAAAATGCATAAGAGAGAAATTGAAAACAAGGATATATTTTGTTTGATACAACTACAAAACCAGATTGAGAAACTACAAAACCAGCTTTGGAAGCCCAGCCAGCTCCACTTTGAGGACTGATGATTATTACTCTTTAACCTACTTTGTTTTTTCTCAGAAAAATGTGTTGTGTATTCTTGCCTCAAATATGGAGAACAATAGAGGGAATACTTCCACAGACCACAGGATTAAAGCAGAGATCACAGGTTCCTAGATAAGCAATTATTTTAACAAAACATTAGAATATTTCTACAAGTAATTGTGAAGATTGTAATTTAATGTGAAACATGTTAGGATTCATATTTTAGTGGGTTTCCAGTTTTTAAAGGGTTCTAATTTTTTTTCTGAGCAACTCCCAGAACTCCCATTCACTTCAATGGTAGCTGCAAGTGCTGAAAATTGATTTGAATGGTCCATACTGATTTGAAATTTTGCAGTGGTCTTTCTCTCGCACACATGCTCACACATGTTCATCTTTACTCTTTCCTCTTTTCCCCTCCAGCTGCCCAAGATTAAGATCAATCTTACCAGACATGAATACTTATATAGTGAAGGTATGAAAGTTACAAAGAAACAGTTAAATGAGCTGTGGGAGAGAGAAAAAAAATTGTCATGTTCTAATTCTTCTCCCCCACAACTTTTTAAAATAGAATGCAACCTTATAATGAGGAAGTAGATTTCCTAGAAAATTAATAGAGAGTCTGGGTGCATGCAGATGCATGAATTCTTTTAGAATCACCTCTAATGCATTTTTACAAGGGCCTTCGTGTTTTACAATGTAATGAAAAAAAAAAAAAGAAACTAAATCACATTTTTACTATACTTGAAATAAAAATAAGCAATTGAAAATTCATTGTAAACAGAATTATTCAAACTCAGCTTGCCTTAAGATAGAAGCAGTTTTAAGAAGGCTGTTACATAAAGGTCCAGCATTTCTGAGATTTTATGGGAGTAATCTAATGCATTGGTCAGACAAGGTTAAGAATAATGCCCTTGCAGTCTCCCTAGATGCAATGACAATATTTGATGTGAATAAAAAGGATACACTTTCTGGGTGTTGGTGAAACTGATCTGCACAGACATCCATTTGGAGATTTGAGCATGAACATCAATATTCCTCAGGAAAAAAAAAAAAAAAAAAGTAGAATATCCACTGTCTCTTTGAATATGTTTCCTGAGTTTTGTACTTATGCTTTGTTGTCCATCTTTTCCTCCTTTCTCCACATTAGCTTTCAAAACACTTCCTGAGGCTTTTAGAAATGTCATAAACTTACTGTATCATTACTGATGCACACAAGTAAGAACATAAATGAATACTGTATGTGGATGATATTCTTCTTTTTATAACCCATCCTGATATTTCAATCCCGGGTATTACACTGTTCATAAATCAGTTTGGGATCCTCTCTGGCTTTAAAAGTAATTATAATAAATCCAAAGATATGTTTATGTATAGGAGGCCAATTGAACCCTTTGCTTTTCAGTTTCCATTTAAATTGGTCTCCAGAGGTCTTACCCCAGGTTATTTATTCCTTTTTCTTTAGATCTGCTGTACAGATTTAATCTTGGTTCTCTGCTCTGTAAAATTTAATAGACACTGTACAGGTGGTTTCTGTTCTTTCCTTTTTTTTTTATTAGGGAAAAGTGTTGTCATTAATTAAAAACAAAATGCACTTTGTATTTTTTCTCTGATAATAAATAAACTTGCTAATAAATTGTGAAGACTGGCTTAAGAAATGTTTCTAGGTACTCTGACAGCAATTGCTCAACTCATTTACTTATTCTAATACAGCACACACAATGTGTTAGTCTGCTTTGCAATTTTTCCATTTGCCTGGCTGTTAAGTATAATTCTGCTTTTAAGTTCCTTCTGCATCTTTCTGACTGATTCCTACAGAAGTCACAATAGGGTAAGTTGGCATGGCAGTAGGTGTGGATCAGAGCAAGAGAACTGCATGGCTGGAAAGCTTTGTCTGATCACACAGAGCTCTGATTTAACAAAGCTATTCTTCCAGAAATTCAGCAAGTGCTACAGTATCTTGAAAGAGGACAGCTGACAAAGAAGATGCAAATCTTAGCAGGAACCTGTTAAGAACAATGTAAGAAATAAGGTAATTTTTTTTATGAAACATATACTTGAGGAACACACTTCTACAAGTATTTTATTTCACCTTTTTCATTTTATCTGCATTCATTCTCTAAAGAAAAATGAGCCACATATACAATTCAAATCTGTGAATAAAGATGTCCCTTTTCAAGTAACTCATAAAAAAAAATCAAATATTTCAAATCCTTTACATTGTCTTTGCAAGTGAAGTATATAACTTCTTTATAACAGAAGTAAAAAATAGTATTTCATATGCTTTGATTCTAAAATCATTTCCACTGCGGGAAAACCTACCTCAAGTTTGATGTTTACAAAATGGGTATATGAGGAGGGATATTTATGCAGAACAGTACTGTGCTGAACTTAGTATGCATTGAGACTGTTTATGTCCAGGAACTACCAGAACAGAGGAGAGAGGAGAGGAAAAGGGAGAGGGAGAGGGAGGAGACAGGGAGAGGAGAGGAGAGGAGAGGAGAGGAGAGGAGAGGAGAGGAGAGGAGAGGAGAGGAGGGGAGAGGAGGGGGGGGG
>JAAGNO010010771.1:0-10581 GCA_033439905.1 Ceryle rudis
GTTGTTTTTGTTGTTGTTGGTTGGTGTTTGTTGTTTGGTGTGGTGGTTTTGTTTTGTTTTTGGGGTTTTTTTTGTGTGTGTGGGGGGGTTTTGTTTGTTTGTTTGTTTGTTTTGTTTTTTAGATCTGCTCATATATGTTTTATACACCAGAGCTCTGCAGAACACAAATAACTTTTTCTAAGATGGAGAGGTCGGTTACTTGCGTTCCTGGCATCAGCTTGATCTTCCATGTCAGTCTGCCCTAGGAGGTTTTAAAAGTCAGTGTGTTCTCCCTGCTCTGTATCATGCCTGAAGTTCTAGTCAGGAAAAAACATTGTTGGGGGCAAAGTCCAAAGAGTTACAGCTTTATTTACAGTTTAGTTACCACCTACAGCAACATAGCTCATCATGAGCACTGCCTTGGGCACATTTCCACTTTATAACATAGTGAGACTGTTTACAGTGTTGTCAACAGAAGAAATAACGGACCAGGGTGGAACTATGTCCCCAGCAAAATGAGTGGCAAAAACTCCACGGACTTCAGCGGATCAACATTTCACTTAGTACTGTACGTGAGGAGCTTGTATTTTATTTTCACCTTGATGTCTGCTTTTTCAGCTGCTTTTCTCAAAGCATATTCAGTCTGTGGGCAGACTCCTGGACCCTGGCAGTCCCTGAGGTACCTTTTCTGTGCTGATAAATTGCAGGTTGTTTTTTCTGTCACATCCCTGACTTCCTTTTCTGTCTTCTGCTCTCTCTTTTTGGCTCTTGGAAATGATTTTGCTTCCTCTTCTAAGTAGTTCCAGATCTGAATCCATGTAACATTTGGAATAGGAAGCAGAAAGGATGTTTCTTTCTGGTTGTGACTTTCCCATGGCTACAAAAGACGATCAGGAGCTGAATTCATGAGTTGGGTCAGTAGGGCAGCACTCAGGTTGGGCTAGGGCGTCAGTGAGAATTCCACAGATTAACAGATCATCCAGTTCATAGAAGAAATGGAGGCATCTTTCTGTTCTCTACCCACAGCCTTCTTTGCTCTCCACCCAGTTAACTTAAGTTGTGAAATTCTGGGCAGATTGTATGTACATACACCCACCAAGCCTACTATGTAAAGATACACACATCCACATACGTAAACACCCTGCACGAGCATGCACTTCACATGATGCACAGGTTTGGTAATATTATTTCCAGCAATTAATCTCCCTGTTTTTGAGTTTGTACAGATTCCTCTCTAATCTCCAGAAAGATAATTTCTTTCTATATCCTGAGTGCCAGTGATATGCAAAGGCCAAACTGTGCTGCACAGTGCCCTTTGAGAAGAGGCTTCTGCTTAAAAGCCATCCAGACCTTGGCTGTCACAGAAGACTATATTTGGAAGGGTGGGAAAGCGACACGAGAGGCACATGGAGCAAAAGCTGTGAGCATCAGCAGTTTACCACAAGTAAACAGTTTCACTTCTCCAGCTGTTGTGTTCACCAGTCTTGTAAACAGGATCTGACTACAGTAGGATAACAAAGCTGTGGGCCCAAACCTGCCCTCTTCCTTTGCAGTTTGAGTCATAAACTGCCAACACTCGTGTCAGCCATTCTGTTTCATCCCTCTGTGATCCACATTGCAATGTTGAAGTCCACCATTGTGATATTTAATTCCACCATTGCAATGTTTAATTTGTCCCTGCAGAGTGCTTTGCTTTTCTGGAAGCAAAACCTCACCAACCTCAGTTCCTGCTCTTGGAGGGATTTACAGTGAGGGACTTTGTTAACTGTCTGGACTCAGCACTCCAAGTCACTCCAAAACTGTCCTCTGCATTTTGAAGATTAGGGTATTACTGTCCGCTCTTTTATCCTGGTCCTTGGGAGCAGACAGTGCTGGCAGCTGTTTCTGCTCTCCTGTTAAGAAGTGGGCTGTGTGATCTGGAAACTGATGGTGCAGTCTTGTCTGATAGCATCTGCTTTCCCTGAATAATTGTGGACATTCCCACCTCTCCACTCATCCCTCCAAGCACCTTGGAGTCATAAATTGCAATGCTAGAGCAAATGGAGTCATGCTTAGGGAATGATCTCCCTGTTCAAGGTGAATTCTGATACCTGACGTATGAGAAGACCAGGCACATGCTAAAAATTCCTTGCTAATTTGGGTTGCTAGTTCATCAAAAACATCCTCCCAAACATGCACAGGATGTATTAAGTTATGGTATAGTAAGCGATCAGCTTGTCATACTGACATTTCTGCTCCTTGCCAGATAGTCCTGGACTTCATTATCTCTCTCAAGAAATCAGATCTGTTAGTGTCACCCTGCAATAAGTTGATGTAACTGGAAACCTCTCCCCAGTCATACAAACATATGAGGACAACTGAGCATTGCTGTGCTCTGAAGGCTGATGTATAAATATATACTGGACTGCCTGACCACATCTCGGTTAGGGGTCCAGTGAAGCCTTAGCCTCCAGATCTTTTATTTTGCTGTTTGAGCCTTGGCCCAGTAGCGCTGAGACCTAGACACTGAGACAGCCCCTAGCTTTTGGGGCTGTCAGATGAAGAGATTTAATTATGTGTAAGTTACTTTATGGTGTTACCTTCCCACTTACCATTTTACTTAGCAAAGCACGGAAGGAAATGCTGCCTGTCCTGCTGTGCAGGGGAGGTTGGCAGGGGTGGCCCCGGCAGTGTCAGGACACAGCCCCATGCATGCTGTCACCTTGGTGACTTCACAGACCAGAAGGAAGGAGTATCATAAATGAAACTTCCTCTGTGTAGTGATCCTGTTGGTAATGTAGTAGATGGCCAGAAAATGTAGAATCTCCAGGCTGTTGTCCCTGTACACGATGTCTCACCTCTTCTGTTAAATGATCTCTGCCTCAGATTCCACATCTGAGAGTTGAGAGCGTTTCCCCCTTTTTTGGGACCTGTAAAGAAGAGCTCTAGGTTAAGTATCATTTTGCTTCTTCTTAAAATTAAAAAAAAAAAGTCATTATCATGTCAAAGAAGACAACTCAGCAGAAAGTCTGTTTTCCTTTAGAAAGTCCTGAAAGGAAACATTTTACCTTTTATTCTAGTTTTTAAAAACACTGTCCCTTTTACCAACTATTATCAAGGTGGTGATTGAATGGTTTTAATTAATGAAAATCTAGTTTTCAACAAACAAAAGATTTCCATTATATATGAAATAAAAATTGTCCTTTTGTAGTAAAGAAACGTGGCAGCTGTTAAAATTATGGATAAGCTCAGCAGACCACCTTTTGCCCTGTCAGTGTGGTATTTGAACGGAGGGAGAAAAATGAGTATAGGCTGGAGCATGTGCAGCAATTACAAAAGCATCAGTTTTCCAACTATTATTATATTTAATTTTTGTATCTTTTTTTCTTTGTGCTCTTTAAATCCTCTTATCAAGTTATGAGGCCTTTAGTCTGTGTTTGTGAAGTCCAGAGCCACACAGTAGCTCAGAGTCCACCACTGTGGCTTCTTGGTACGATGTCAATAGTAATGAAGAGCAAGGTTACACCATGTGGCATGTGGCTGGAGGCCATTTCAGTAGGACTAGGAGGGAGCAACCAGGCTGATCTCTGGCTGATTTCATGCAGATGATGAAACTAGTAGTAAAGACTTCTGGTGTAGTAATTTTCCATATTAGCTTTCAAATGCAATGCAGCAGGTAATAGTTTACCCGTCACTCCTTGGCTTCCTTATAAGGCTAATTTTGGGGATAGCTTCTCAATTTTTACATTTCTTACTGTTATTCTTAAAGAAAATCAGTATAAATAATCCACCGTGTTTTGCAGGGTTCATGCCAGTCCATAGTCTGTTTTATCTGGTTTTGTACCAGGGCATTAGCCCACACGATTGTCTCTTATTTGCAGTCTTGGCTCGTTAAGGTGATAATTTGATAAAGCAGGTTGTTGTCTTTACCTTGGGGGATCTCTTCTGGGTTGATGTATCGATACTGTGGACAGACCTGTCAATAAGCTCCTCTTTGTTCTCAGCAAGTGCTGCAGCATGTCCTGCACTGTGATTTATGATCCCCACCTCGTGCAGCCTGCCAGCCCCGGCACAATGTGTGCACTTGGCAGAGGCATCCAGGGTGTGTCCTGGGAAAAAGCTGGGGATGGGCCATGGGGAAAAGGCTGAGGGAGGTTTCTGAGGAGACCCTCCGTGGCTGTGTCTCTCCCTGACTCTTCTCAGGTGCTGGGTAGGAGTGCAGGAAGAAGTTTATTCAGCTCCTCAGAGGTAGAGCCCGTTTCTGTAGTAAGTCAGATGCTGCAATGGATTGAGATCTCAGAGGTCCATGGTGATGTTTTGGTTGTTTCCCCCAGGGAGAAATCAAGACAACACGCAGAGAGTGGAGAGAGGTTAATTCACCTCAAAAGCAGGGTAGGGGCTTGGGTGGCACCAGCCTGCTGCTTCAAGGCTCAGTTTGTCACACACGTGCCTTGAAGGGACCCGAGGGGTGAAAACAGCCTCATCCCAGCAGCCCTGCTCAGCGCTTGGGTCCCCTGCAGGGACAAGGCAGGTGTCAGAGACGTTCCGAAGTGAGAGGATGGCAATGGTAAAGCTGAGTCCTGTGCACACAGTGGTGATGCAAAGTGGAACTCTTTCAGGAGCACCTGCAGGGCAGGTATCTGCAAGGAAGCTCCTGTCCCATCATGTTCTTTTGCCTGTTTGTGAAACCTGCAACGCAGTCCTGCTGAGCACTGAGAACAGTTGTTTCCACACAGGACTGGCTTGGAGATTAATTAGTGGCATACAGCGTATGTTAGATATTACCAGTAAAAGCATTTTTGGAGACAGAGTGTAAAGAGCTATTTCTGGGGGGAGGAGGAGACATTTGGCATTATTGCAGTGTACCAGAGCAGGTATGGAGCCTGGCCACCTGTGGGAAAGGCAGAAAAGCACCAGAGCAACCCCTTCCCTTTCCTCATACACAAACTTGGTGCCGAAATGTTGCCTGTTCCTCCCCAGTGATAAAGGACAAGTTAAATAATTAATAATAATCTGAGTCTCAATGTGACTATTAAATAATTTTCAGTTAGGCATTATGTAAATTTTAAGTACTTTTTTTAGTGGTCATGCATAATAAAATAACTGTGGTCGTTAATTTTTCACCTCAGAGTTTAATTAAGATCATTCAGGAGGTTTGGGCTGATGTACCATGCTATAAATCACAGTCCAAGCCACTGAAATATAACTGCCGAGATTTCAGATTAGATAACGATATTTTGGGGGTGGAAATCTTGCTGACAGATAGTTACACAAATCGTCTTCATCAGGAGGGCCATTGGGTCTTCTGAGCACTGCAATGATATGCACTGGTTGTTACTATACGCAATTCAACGTGTGCTTTTTGGGGTTTAATTTTAGGGATGGACTCACTTCATCGCCCGTATTCCTGCGTAACTCATTGTAGAATAAATAGTGTTGTTCTATGTCAGCCTAATCAGCTTTTAAAGCAACCAAACTATCAGAAGGGATAGAGTGGGTAGTATCAAGTCACATTTTATTCAGGAATAAATGTGGCCAGGCACAGAGTTTTGCAGAAGCAGCCCCTGCATTTCGAATGCTCAACCATGGTTTGAATCACTTCTCAGGCTTAGACAATCCTGTGCCTCCCAGTCTCAGCAGAAGTGCTGAGGGCTTCTCACACCCAGGGCGCTGTTGATTATCTTTATTAGAATTGCAGCCTCTGCAGAGACGTCAGAGCTCCTCCAAAATGTCCCGAGTCCAGCAGCAAGGAGCTGCTTTCAAGTACATACACTGGTCTCATAGCACGGAGCAAAATGAGCAGCATGCTGACATCTGGGAAAAAAAACCACTGGGAAACTGTGCCCTGTATGGCTGCTCCTGGGATGCAGAGTTTTCCCTCTGGTTTCTCTGGGTGTCTTCATGTGTCTGGGCTGTGTGCTGCTACGGCTCTGCCCCACAAGTCAGTGCAAGTCTGCAGGATGTGTCAGTACACAGGATGGACCCTGACTCATGGGGAAAGCATGTATGGAAAAACGTTGCCCAGCTCCTACAAATGCTTGTTTTTCTTTTCGGTGTTAATTTCTTTTTTCCATTTTAAGTAAATCAGGAGTTTAGCAATAAAAGCTAATGCTGAAAGGAAGTGGTGCAGGTGAACCCCGTAGAATTTCACACTGTATTTATGAACAGAAATTCTTATCAGGGGAGTCAACTGGGTTTGAAAGAAAATAAGGTGGAGGGTAGTTTCTCTGATGTCCAGAAGGCAAAGTGTAAAACAGCCATCTTGTCAATCCTCACTGCTGTACTTGTTATTCCAGAGTTAGGAAATAATGGGATGCTACTCTGAAGTACCTGTTCCTAAATCCTAATACTTTATTCCAGAACAAAGAGTATCTTTGTTCTAATCCAGTTGTATTCTGAGAAGCAATTCAATACTAACTATTGTGCTTTAAATTCCCTGTATTACTCCTAATTAAGGGCACTGTATTACTCATAAGTCAAGGACAGACAAATTCTCACTTTCCTTTTAGTTTCACTGCTGTAAATCCAGAATAACCCTGTTGCAGTAAGTCAGCAGTTTTCAGTCATACTTATGAAATGTGTCATTTCAAAGGAACGACTCTGGATTTTACCACACAAATCTGGCCCACAGCATGTGAAAAGAGATGGTCTGTGTTAATCACACCAAACCAGTCCCTCGACTGAAGCATCTTCAGCAGCATCACAGTAATGCAACAGGCAGCAATTCTCACTGCGGTGTCAGGAAGAACAGAACATCAAGGGAATAATTAACATCTAATTTAGCAGTTAGACCAGGATGGGGGTGGGTTCCTGCATTAAGCAATTGCTTCCAGAGGTGGCAATGTTGGGGCTGCTCGCTCTGCTCCGCTCTGCTTCACAAGGCCAGGCACCCAGCTCCCTCCAGCTCCTCTATGGCTGCAGGGGAGTAGCTCCATTCATGGTGCATTTGAAGGTTATGTCTGTGACTGTCATAAGGAGCCCATCTCTTCTTTCAACAGTAAAGGAATTGCAGGGATACAGGCACACCCTGACACTTGGGCATCTTGCTTAAACGTAGGCAGGATAAACGGCTTTAGGCACCTCTTAATTTTCCTTGAAGCTGAGGATCTCAGTATAATACTTAAAAGTCTGCCAAAGGCTTGTGGAGAAAATGGCCAACTTGCAGGTACATCTCTTCTGGAGAAATGTGATTTGCTCTGCTGTATTCTTGGTTACTAATTCCTATGTTCTGCAAATTTGGGTATCAATGCATCATGGAGGGCTGGGACCTTCCCCAACAAGTGGCTGTCACCAGCCATCTCATCCAAGTGACACAACATTACCTCCTGAAGTGTTCAGGATTTTACATCCCCACCCTGTAGCTCTGCAGATTTGAAGATGGTTGAGATGGTTGAACCATAGGAAGAATAAAGTCTGCATCCTTCTTTTTGGGAAAGATCTGTGATGAAGCTCCATAATCTCTACTGGCAGTGACAGGCAGGGGCGCAAGCTCCCTGCCATGTTCATGGGTGCCTTCGTAGTCATCTCCTGTCCCCAGGCCCCCTTTGTCCTTCTCTTCACAGCTCAGCCCCCCATGGCTTTGACTTTCCCTGGCATTTGGCAGGTGAGTGCAGAGCTTCCACACTTCTCTTTTTTTTAAATCCTAGATGCAGATTTTGGCTTTGGTAATTTATTGCTATTTAAGGTATCTTTTTGATTTCTGCAGACTCTCGTTCTGCCTCCTCTTCCATGGCATAGCAGGTGAAGGGCCTCAGCTAGCCAGGAAGATGGAGTCAGGGAGTTTTTGCTGTCTGTGCAGCCTCCACGGCCCACTTGCAGGCAGCTGCTTCTGAGATTTTAACTCCTCTCACCGACTTCATGGTCATTTTGTTCAGCCTTTTAGATTTTCCTTTATTGTTTTAGCCTGTCTGCAGATACATTTGTTTTACTTCCAGAAAAGCGTTCGCTTGCTCAATTAGCAAGAGAGCTCATTGTGGAGAGTGCTGTAGCTCTATTTCTGCCATGGCTAAGTGCTTCTGCAGCATTTGGCTCCTCCCGAGAGAGGATCTACCTGCCATCCTCACACCGGGTATTGTTGGACATCTTACTGCATGGATTGCTGTGTGGTGCCTTGCAGAAAAGGAGCTTTTGTGACACAGGACTCTAAAAATGTTACTGCAGGTCAGGCTGATCCATGCTGTCCCAAGCTACAGCTTTAGCTGCAGTTTTTCCTCCCTGCCCTATTGGGTCTATACTGTGTTTTCCCCACACATGGGCTCTTTCACCATCCAGATTTTGTTACTTGTTTTTGTCTTACTTAATGTTTTTGCCACTTTGTTTAGAGCAGAGGTTATGAGGATACAAGTCTAACCTCTCACATGCCGCGAGAGAAGGGCGAGTGACGGATGATGTAATGCTGGAAACACCTTTGGAGATCTGTGTCCCACCCACCCTGATCAGATCTGAACCCTGGCCTGAGATACCTACCCTCAGCTGGGACCTGGACACAGCCCATGCACTACAGAAGGACTTTGTAGAAAAAAGCCTTGATCTGGAAGGCACCTCCCCTGCCTGTCCCCAGGGCAGATCCGGAGGCTGTCCCCAGCCTGCCCTGCATCCATCTCCAGCCCCAGCCGCTGCAGGACAGGCTCCCGTGGAGGGCTGCCCTCCTGCTGCCAGTTGACCTGGTGGGAAACCTCGCAGAAGAGGCTGCAGAAGCCTCTGCCCCTTTACATCTGCATTCACTCTTTGCTCAGGCATGGGATGAAGATTTCTCCTCCCAGGGGATTTGTGGCAGTTTGTGTTGCTATTTCCCCTGGTTTCGCAGGCTGTTCTAATTGTGGCTTTGCCCTTACAAGCTGAGGGCTAAAGCCGGGTAAAACACTTTACACTGCCACTTACAAAATCTTCATAGAGTTCAGCGGCTATTTCAGCAAGACATTCCTGAACAGTTCTTTGCTTCTTACTGGCCCCAAACTATTCCCTTATATGCTCTGCATGCTACAGCATGACAGCTCGACTAAGCCAGGGGAGCTGCCGCCTTCTCAGGGTCTTTAGCCACCACGAACAAATGAATGTCATGACTTGGCATGAGCACAGGTATATATTAGGACAGCTTCTGGAGCCTTGCATCTTGCCTGACCTGCTTTGGCCTAAAAGCTGGACAGAACTTGCTTTGTTTTTTTCAGGACTTAAATCATTCTTGTGTAGGACATTCACTGTTTGGGGATGTGGCATTAGGATCACATTCACAGCACCATCTCTCCCAAGATCTTGTAATCTGCTTTGAAGACCCTGCCCTGTGTGGGTGGGAAGGCTCATGGGCTCACTGCTGTCACCACGGTGACATTTGCCCTTGCTAGGACTGGGTAGTTGCTGGAGCTGGTTATTTGCTTTGTGTGATTGATCACATGGGTATGGCACGTAAGGCTGCCTTGCGAAATGGCCCTTTATGTGTCAAACTGACTCACAGTGTGACCTGATGTAGATGTAAGGGGATGTTTAAGGAACAACTGAAATTCACAGAGAACCAGACTGCCTTTTTTTTTTTTTTTTTTTTTTTTTTTTTTCTTTCTCCTGGAGCAAAAGGCCTTTGTGAGCTGACAGGAACAGGGCACAGCGCCCTGCGAGCCAGTGGGGTCCCTTGTCATGGCTGTGGACATGGGAGCTGTGCCGTTAGCTGCTGAAATGCTCCACCACGCTGCCTCCGTCTCGCCAAGGTGAACCTGTCAGGCTCAGGGCAGTGTAATTTGATGAAGAGGGTGAAGAAACAGGCCTGATTCTCCCTGCTTTGCTGCACCCTCCTGTGTGACCTCAGGGAGGTCAGTGTGAGCCACACCACAGTGGCACTGAGGCCCCAACTTTGCAGGTGAATGCACATCCTTCAAACTCCAGGTGATTTGTCAGTAGGAATTGGACATCTAAACCAGATCCTGAATTTATTTCCCCATCTGCTTTTCGCTGGTTAGCTTGCACCTAAAATGACAGCACCCAGCAGAAAGTGAGGTCTTTGCAACCCCATTGGGAGCTTCCTTGCTTAGTATTAATGCTGGGACTGTGGAACAGAGAAAACCACTGCCTGCCTGGCTCATGGCCTGCTACAATTACAGCGACGGAATTACTGGGAGGGTGGGCTTTAGCCCATCAACACCTTCCTATCACTGCTAAAGTGATGCTACCCTTACATGTCAACACTGAAAGCATATCTCTGCTGCATGCAGTCCATCTACTGGCAATGAATGCTGCAGTGAAAGATGCCCTTTAATTAATGTACTTGATAACAAGTCATCTGAAAACGGATCTGTGCTTGGAGCCAGACACTCCTGGATGGTAAAACTGTTTCCAAATGCCCAATTTTCAACTGTGTATTGGATGCTTTGGTGAAGACACTTCTGCCTCGCACACCAGGGCCACATCCAAGCAGAAATGAGCTGCAGAGTGACACAGGCTGTGCTCGGGTGTGATCTGACACACTCTTGCATGAGGCATCTTGTGGGCAGTTAGGCAATCAGTAGCGATGTCAGAGTATCTAGCCATAGCCCTCGTCGGATTTGGTGGAGAAGTCCGGTATGCCACGAAGCCCCCCTGGACTCAAATGCTGACGATTGTTGACATCGACCTTCCACGGAAGATCATGGACCGGCC
>JAAGNO010010772.1:3761-16031 GCA_033439905.1 Ceryle rudis
GAAAACTGCCCCTGTCGTTGGTCCTATCCGCGCTGGCTAAGTTGACGGTTTCTTGCACAACAGTTGAAACCTAAAAAGAACAGAAATTCACCAAAAAGCGGGGGGGGGGGGGGGGGGAAAGAAAAATCTTTGCATTTTACTAAGCATGTTACTTTAGTCTGACATAAACTTGTGCTGCCATGGGATAGTGTTCCCCCTCGGAACCCTCACTAACCACCTGTGCCTGCTGTGGTCTCTTTTGTGGTGACATGAACATTGATATGGTTCACGATGAATCAGATGGGAGAACAGATGGAGCTGAAAAGTACCTCAGCTGAAAGTATGATCGGCTGGGTCACTTGCATGTGCCTGTCCAACACTGGTGTTGGTACAAAGGAGGCAGCACCAGCGAGGGACCAGATGAAGGAACTCACTGGCTATGGCCTTACTTCTTCATGCAGAGAGTAAAGTGTACTTCAATCACAAACAAGTATTCTCAAGAAAGAGCTTAACTGATCTCCCTGCAGAGAGCACCTTGAGTACAGGCTTGGTTTGTCTAGTCAGAAGAGTGGGTGAGAAAGATTCAAGGATTCTCAAGTCCTGAGTTCATGACTCACAATCACAGAGGTGTACTAGGATCAACAGCAAGCTCAGACCTTCTCATGATGTTTGTCACGGTGCTCACAAAGTGCTTAGTTCAGTCTGAATCAGAAGCAACTCTTTCACAGTCAGCAGAGTTATGCTATCATAAAACCAGCATGACAGGACAATCAGGTCTTATGTCGTTAATTATCCTGTTTCTTCACTTTGAGCATTCCCAACCATTTTAGCAATGCTTTCCACATCTGCCCTGTGTGTTGTCATCTGATCTGACAGACTGGGGTTGTTTGATTTTCTCCTGGTGACAATCATTGCTCTCAACACTGCTTTTGTGGCTTTGTTTGAGGAGCAGAGGGCTGCCAGTGCTGCTCTCTGGGTTGGCAGCCTCCCCCATGTGTAGTCAGGGAGAACAAGATAGATGATGTCTTAATGGTGATGTGGGAGAGGAAGCCTTGTGCTCACTCCTCTGCTCTGGTGGGCACTCCAGTGAAAGTCTGTTAACATCCTCTCATCTGAGTTGTCCTTTTGAGCTCCAACTTCACTAGTTTGAAAATGATTTCTGTATGAGTTGATATCTCCTCAAATTTTCAAATCAGTTGACAACACACACACAAACACATCTAATGCTTATTCATTGCTATTAATGAAGTTTTAAAAGAGATCCTGGGTAGACTGCAGTTTATGAACCCACATAAGGTAGTATAAAAAGAAGATAACTTAGTAGTCCTAGTACAAATCTCTTCTTGCAGGAAAATACATTCCTTGATGCTGAGAGCTGCTGAAATGACAAGTTTTGCTAAGCTTGCATCCACAACTGGATTTGTTTTTTAATGTCTTCCTCTTTCCACAGTGCCAGTTTTGTGGTTTATTTATGAAAATGTAACATAAACACCTTCTCCACTCCTTGCAGCCCCCTGGCAAAAGAGTCGGTGTTCATCTCAAAAAATTCAAAAGTGCTTAACTGGAGTTGCTAAAGGACTTGACAACTTTTTTGAGAGTTCATTGAACATTTTTTTTTTTACCTGGAGGAACCATCATGTGCAACGTAGCAGATGTCCAGATATCAGTGTCATCTTCTGCCTTGCCTCAGAAATTTTTAAAGACAAATGGCAGTGCTTAGCTTTTTTCCTCAAATTTTCTTTTTCTTTTTTGGACAGCTTAAGCTACATGAGACGATTGTACCCACCATAGCTTCCCGTTGCTGCCAGATGACTGAAAAAGAAAAGCTAAAGCTAAATTTGGATGCGCTCTCTCTTTTGGAATACATTTAGTGTGCAGTCCCTCTTCTTTCTCAATTCAAGCATTGCTTCTAAAGCATATCTGTGAATCAGTCTTAAAAGCATCAGCCATGGTCATTTCAAAGCATCATCTGCTTAACAAATTCAAAGCAGATTGACCTGTTTCCCCATGCTAAAAGAGTTTAACTGACTTGTTTAGAGGGTGTTTCCAGACAGTCACTTTCTTTCTTCTAGAGCCTGATGGATCTGATTTTGATGCCCTCAAGTCAGTAATAATTTACCCCTCATCTGCTAACATACCATTAAGTATGAATAAGAGTGTCACTGTCAAGCCTTATGTAAATTTGTTTCAGGCTCACCCAGTACACTTAATTTTTTTCTTTCCCCATTCTCATTTCTCTTGTCCCCTTTGATTTTACTATAATCTTGTCTGTTGTTTCAACAGCAGATCCTGTCCTCTAGAACAACTTTCTGTTACTGATCTTTGATTTTTCAAATCATTCCAGGTGTTGTCAGTCAGGTGTAACATTTAGGCAACGTTAGAGAAGCAAGAAATGTTGGGTTTACATCACCTTGAGGTTCCTTAGTGCTGGCTGATCTTTCAGTGTGCGGAGCCTCCAGGTGTGAGGCTGGCAGAGGGTTGCAGGAGGTTGGCTTATGCAGCTGCAATATGATAGAAATACCCAGGAAACTGGTTTATGTACTGAAAAAAACCATAACAACAACAACAAAAGCAGCACAGAACTGGTCTGCTGCTGAGACCATAGGATAGTTAGCTGGGAAGAGCATCATGGCTCACTAGGCTACTGCAGCTTTCTCTGACCAGCATTGCCGTGTGCACAGCCCTCACTAGGTCCTGACACTGCAGCCTGAGAGAGGTGGGAAGCAGGGTGAGAAACTGGAGACCTGTGTTCAGTTCTTGGCTGTGCCAAGGATTTCCTGTCACCTTGAATATTTCCCTTCCTTATCTTCTCTTACTATTTCCATCTGTAAAATTGGGATGAACATGTTTCAACTCCTCATAAAATAATTATGAAGATAATAATGCCAGTAATAGAATTTATGGAGTGGAACAGAAGTTCCTGTTTCTACAGAGGGCAAAGCATATTCCAGTTTCTTTTTATAGTATTCTTTACTTTTATAGAGGTGCTTCTGGTTTCCTAATTAAATAGTTTCATAAAGAGAGCTTTTTCCCCTGCCAGCACATTGGAACCCAACAGGAGAGCACAGGCAGTTCATGGGTAATGTCTGTTGGTCACAGATCTCTTGGGGTTCAGCTTCAGGCAAAACATGCATGTAGCCATTTAAAAGAAGCCCATGCTACGTACACAAAAAGTTGCATTTTGGTGTCATTGAATATTCAAAAAGTTTTCTCTGTCCTGGGTTTGATCCTGTTCCGATTGGAGGTCATGGGAACTTTGCTGCTAATTTCACAGGGAGCTGGGCTGGCGTGAGTAAGCTAGCAGTGGTATTTGAAAAGAAGCAATGCCAGACAATCACTTTCAGAACACTAGGGAAGGCAAGTGTGCTTTGTACCTTTCTGTCTGAAAACACAAGACTCTGGCTATTCCACACAGCCAGGGGCAAGACTGCAGAAATTGGTTCATCTCCCATGTTGGGATTCACTGAGCCATTCTGCAGGAAAGCTTCACTCCCCTAAGGGTTCTTTTGTCTTCCTCTGCACTCCTTCCCAAAGGATCACTGGAAACCTGCCTCAGGGCCACTGTCTGTGCTGGAGTCCTTGATTTATCCCCCCATGATCACCACTTTTCTTCAGAACCAATCCTGCTTGCAGCAGCACTGCTTCCAGTACGTAGTGCCTTGCAGCAATGCTGCTACTGCTGTTGCATCATTGCACTACAGAGCTGCTAAGAGGCAGTGGTATTGCTGAGGCAACTTGCTGAGAAGTAGGGAGGAAGGTGCTCTGAACCTTAAACTTGACGCTTGCCTGGTTGCTCATGAACCCAGTATTATAGACTGTTTCCAAGAAGCTTCCCAGCACACCCAGGACAAGACGCCTGTAGGCCAGTCTTGGTGAGATGCTCTCTACTTAGGAGGCCCTTGTGCTGCCCTGCCCCAAGTGGGATGCCCTGTGCCACAGTTGTGAGCAAGGCTGACAACTGTGTTTGACTTCCTCAGGAGGAGCTCATGCAGAAAAGGGTGCTGACTCCCACCTTTTCTTCACCACTGTCCACAGCAGGTTAGCACTCAGGTTGCCACATTGCATGCAGTGAAAGCAACTATGCTCAGTGAGCTAGGCAGAGATGGCAAAGCTAAAGTTGGGTTGCTATATTTAGCACTTAACCAAAGTGAGACACGGTTTGCATGAGCAAAGATGGATCTTCCTCACTGCTCAGGACAGATTTAGAGTATGAACAGCAGCATTATCTCATGTTACTATGTCTTCATTACTTCAACACTGGCCTGTTTCAACTGGCTGTAAGACAGCACTTCATGACACATTAGGCATAATTAAAATTAACTTTCAGCTGCCAAAACAAATAACCAGACTAAATGCATTTTCCTTTCCTTTATTTTGAGTTGTCTTTGTTCCTTTGCTGAGTGATCATGTGGTCCTTCAGAACTGTTTTCCCAACCCTTCTCAAGTTTGGAGTAACCTGAAGTAAAGAGCTGGTGATCACTTCTGCAGTGAGTATCTGGGCTTGGCTCCATCCACAATAAGACCATATGCAAAATGAGGTGGGAGTTGCTGTTTGGGGAAAGCTGTAAGTCACAGTCTGAAAACAAAGGCCAATTTACAGTTTTTCTATAACTCACCATGGAGTGACATTGTTTTGACAGGTGAGAGGCAGTATAGCTCACTGTACTAAGGGAGAAAATTCTGAGTAGCCAGAATCTCCCTTTGTAATGTGTGTGAAAAGGAAAGGAGGCCAGAGAAAGAAACAGTTCCCTCCTAGTACAGTCATGCCTGCTCAACAAAACCTAGAAGATCGTATCTACAAAATATCAGTGTTTCAAAAGCTACAAGAAATAGGAGATTGCCTGAGTGTCACTACCTCGTTTACTGAATCTGTGGAAAGCTCTTCGGAAACTTAATCCATGTGCCTGCTCACTTTTGACTGCTATGCAAAGAGTAATTACATTATCAACCAACCAGTAAACCAGGCAAAACCCCATGGTGAATGCTACTGTTCCACTGATCTGTTTAATGGATGAGTGATCATTTCATTTGCATCTGGCTTGTAAAGGAGAGAAGGCAAAACAGAATAACAGCAATAAAACCATTTAAAAAGGGGATGAGGACATTTGCATTGTTCTGCGAGGCACCATGCAAAGACCCACTTTTGACCAAGTTTGCACTGATAAATATGTGTGACTAAATTTAGCGCTGTGGGGATCTACATGTCTTGAACGCAGTACAGCCCTGTGGCCGTTATGCTACCAGACTCCGCAGATCTACCTCTCAGCAGGGCTTGCTATTTTGGGTACAGCACTGCACTGCATGGCTGGCACATCTCCTGCTCTAGCTCTAGAGCAGCCTCTCCAAGTTTAGGCCAACTCTGTGGTGATTTGTAAATGTACCCAAGCTCTGAACCAGTGTGACATTTTTCATGCAGGGAGGAGGAGAGGCAAAAGACTAATGTGGCCTGCAGTTTGAAAGATGTACACCTTACGTCTCTCTCCTTTTCTGTGTACCAGATTCTTGCTGTAAGACTCCAACAGAAAACTCGCTGGATAAAATAAAGGAGTCCTACAACGTCAGTAAGCTTTCAGTCAGGCCAAAAGAGCAAGGATATGTCGTTGCCTGCCTGCTCCAAATCTCCTATGTCCACAGTGGCAGGCTGTCAAATCCAGTAGTTCACATAAAATAACTTTCTAGCATAAAATGGAAAAAAAGCAGCAGCAACAAGTGGAAATGATAAAAGAGAAAAAAAAGAAAAAAAGAAGAAGCCGATGTGTTCCTAAGTTTCTGAAGTACACAGGTAGTTAAAGATCAAATAGCTGCAACTGAAAATATCAGGGGTCAGCTCATGCCATGTATGTCTGGCATAACCCTTCTGTGGTGTTCCACCAGTGTCATCATCCGGCCCAGAGAACCTGAAATGTCCCTCTTTTGCAGACCTGGCAGGGCAAATGTGTCTCTTAACTACTGGATCACTTTGCAGACTCTGGCCACCTAAGTAGCTGTGGGTAGCAGAGCTGATCAGATTGACACCAGTAGGCTGATCAATAAAGCCTCTGCTATAACGTTCCTTCTTGGATTGACTACCCCAAATTTTTATTGCTCAAATCTGTTGTTGCCCCAGTGCAGAAAATCTGCCCAGAACAGGCGTGCAACTGAGCAAAGCTTCCACTGCCTGTCGCTCCTAGGGTGCCAAGCCTTGCTGTCCAAGTCATGCAAATAATTTGTTGGTGCAGAACAAAATCAGGTCAAAGAATGCCAGAATTTGGTCTGAATCACTTATAACTTCAGCACAAAGAAGCCTGAGAGTATTTGCAATGTTTCTTCTGTGGCCTGCTCATTTCTGAGGCAGAGTACTTGGTGAATTCACAAGTTTTAATGCAGCGACAGAAGAAACATAAAAGTAATGTTCTTATATTACTCCAAGTGCTGAGTGAAGAGTCATAGCAGAAAAACAAACCTCACTGAACTGTTAGGTGTCTCATGTCTGGTGAGTCAGAAACTCTTTGTTTCCTGCTACACTGTTACCAATTTAGCAGGCTGCAAAACGAGAAAATGGAGCTGTGGATGACAAAGAAAAGATAATTTGTGAAAAATGCCTGCAGCTTGTGGAGTAGATGAAAGACAAGATACAGCAATTACAAAATACCAGGAGACACACAATGTGGGCAAAGGGTGTGTCCAGGTTCTTCAAGCATTTGAGCAATTAAAATCCAAGTTACCATTCTTTCCAATTGTTCTCAGTGAGCAGAAGCAGGTGCTTTCTCCAAGGACCACTAGTAGATACATTGGATACACATTGCATCCAGCACCAAATGAGAGGCAGACATCTAGGCTCCAGTTATCCTCAGCTCACATCCATTGTGAATTCCACAGGGAAAAAGTGTTTTCTGCTAAGAAAGTGTAGAAAACAGTACTATCAGGGGACTATCACAGCATGGAACAAGAGCATAAGTTCAGAGGTTATTATGAGGCTCAGGTTCAAGATTACTCACCTTTGCTTTTCTCATGTGAACCAGATTTACCAGTGAAATTAATTTCATGTGCACATTATCCAAGTAAGGCTTCGTCATCTACCACAGAATCCCAAAGATAAAGAGTTAAATACAGCTTTGGGCCAAGTGTGAACCATCAAAAGTAAGTGAATTTGCATTATTATTACACTAGACATAGTCTGCTGAACTAAAACAATTGACTTCTATAAGATTTGTGAATGCTCCCGTGATTTAAGTTGTTCTGTATTTCAACTCCAAACGTTGGTCAGCAGAGCAATGCTATGTAACAGGCCTACAGAATAAGCTGTAATTGTTTTCTGTCATTCTGCTGTTTCAAACTGACTGCCTTAAAAATGAGAATTGGGAGATGCAAGGTAGAATGGCAGCTTAGATTCTATTGGCACAATTTGAAAAGTATCTAAACAGTTCAATAGCAACTTAAGAAAGATCCATGCTTGGGAAGACATCTCCCTGGGGTTCTTGACACCATGGCATCTACATTCTTCTGTATTTCAGGAAGGAATTTTGAACAAGCTCAGGGGTAAACAATTCAGAGAAAAGCTGTGAGAATTATTATGGGCAATGAAAAACAGATCATAGCAAAAAAACCTCTGAGCATACTATCTATTTCTTTTATAAAGGAACTGATTGACGAGTAAAAGAGTTACAGTCTGGATGTACCAGCACTGAGCACACAGCATGAATGAACTTTTCAGTATAGTGGACAAAAGTACAACAAGATGCATTGACTGAAAGGCAGACAGTTCAAAATAGGAATATGGCACTCATTTTTAACAGTGAAAGTAATTGAAACAATTTACCAAGGACTTCAGTGAATTTTTCATCAATAGGGATACATACAGAATGACTGGAAATTTTTCTAGAAGACGCTTAGTTGGAATAGAATTTAATTCACTGAAGTTCAGTGACATGTCATGTACAGGAGGTCAGACTAGGTTATCACAAATGGGCCTTTAGAGCTTTAAAGTCTAAGAATTTATGGGAGATTGAAAAGATATTAACAAATTTTCTTCTGGTAGAATGTCCTTAACAAAGATCAATCTATCTATCAATGGATTTTCCATACTTTCCATCACTGTCCTAAGTCTTTCCCAAATAAATTAGATTAGTGTAGTGAGATCAATAGTGATTTCACAGCATCTCCTCTTTTTCAGCCTACCTCAGTTATTGAAAGAACTATCTAGTGTAAATATATGCAATCTTTTATTCCATTTAAGAAACAACCCATCCAATTGTATCTCATTAAAGCATCTTAAAATGAAAGTTTTCATGAACATAGTAAAACTGCTAACTGCCAAAACTTGAAAACTTTAAAATGTGGCTCTGAACATTCTGTCGAGAACTAAGTATTTTTACAAAATAATTTTGTATATAGTTTCTAATTTCAGATTTTTCTGAGTTGGTCAAGTGCAAAAGTTCTGGTTGGACCATGTGGAAAATATTCATCACATGCTTTAATAGCTCTTCTGATTTTCTTTCATCTTTCAAATACCCCAAACTTGTCATATGCTGAAGCCAAGTCTGGAAAATGTCAGTCCCAGAAAACACGCTTGTCAAATTAATAGCAACTGGGAAAAAAAAAAAAAAAAAGAAGAGTGGTCATATTAAAAACTGAACTCAGTGATAATTATAATGGAATTTTGGTGCCTATTATCAGTTTGCCTGACCTAAGATGCAGACATTAAGAAACCTGACAGCAGAAGTTGCTTGGGAGATGTGCTGAAGCAGCCTGTCTCTTGATGCCTGGGCTGTCTTTTCTCCCTGTCTGACTTCATTCACACGCCTCATCATGCCAATTTACTGCAGTCGATTCCCCTCCCTCCTCAGCAGAGTCAGATGTTGCAACCTATTTATGGTGAGGATATTCCCTTACTGGGTGAACTTTCTGTTACCTGGCAGGAGAAATTCCATGGGAATGAATGCAGCCTCAGTATCTGTGAAACAGCTAAGGGATTAGAAATGTCTTTTCAAGTCACTGAAGGTCTCTGATAAAGAGCATAGCAGCACTCTACTGGAAGCATGGAAGAGTACTGATCCCATAAAAGACTGTAGGAGATTCATTGCAAGTAGAAACTGAATATCCATGTTAGATACTGGCTATTATTGCCCCCGTCCCAGTGAAAAGTGATGTATGCGAAGGGTGCAAATTTCACAGGCTTTATGCCAGTAACTCACACTGCTGCAGTGTGGTTCTGTGTTACCCAGCACGACAGTGCGTAGAGAATTCAGACTGGGAATATCCACGGTACAGTGAGATCTACATGGTGCAAGAGAAATTCATCTCGTTCCTGCTTCTGACACCTCTCTTCTTTCATGTCTACGGTCTTAAGATTTTGTATCTATTGAAAGACCCTCGGGTAGAACCTGTGGTAGAAATGTATGGAGCCAGGCACACCCTTGTCTCACCACCACTTGGTGGCTTTCCAAGGGCTCCTCATCACAGAAGAGGCCACAGCTTCCAAGCTCTACCATAGTCTTAGTCTTAGAGATACATCCACTGACAGGACACTGAGGTTCTGCTTCCTGTTACATTCACCTAGGGTGAACCTAGTTTATTGTCTGAAGGGCATTTCATTGAAAAAGAAAAACAAACAACAAAACAAAAAGCCCTGTCATAAGTGAAATATTGGGGAATGAGTGAAATAGTGTGGACTTAAAAGAATGTCTGCTTTCCATGGTGAGTGGAAGCGAAATCAGCTATGAATCTCATTTCAGCATCTAGCAAAAAAACTGTCAGCCTGGTTATGGTAAAGATGGTAATATTATGTTGTTTAATCTTATCTGTCCCCTCCAGTGGTTTCCTGCTGGTAAACCACAGAGAAGAGAGGCAGTTGTAAGTAAACTAAAGGAAGTGAAATTAAATATAGTATGCTTCTTTGGTTAATAGGGGATTCATGTGAAGGATATTGCTAATTAAAACCAATAGTATTTTCCTCCATCTGGGCTTTCAAAACCAGTTTCAGAGGATACAGAGGATGTTTTGTTTCACTGAATTGCTCATAGTTTAGGGAAGCCACTGGGATGAAATATTAGCATTGTGGTGAATTGTGCTTGAACAGCAGCATGTGAATTAGGTGTTTTACAGATTGTGAATACATGGTTTCACCCACATAATGTCCAAATGAAAAGGCAGCTTGGGGTTAGAAGAGCAAAATCCACCCTCAGCCTACTCTGAGGTACAAGAAACTGCCAAACAGTTGTGGTTGCTGGAATAAGAGCTCTTGTCCCCAGGCTATGCCTGTGTGGCTCCGGGGCTGCTGGATCTACAAAAGCATGAAGTCTGGGGATTTGCCTGCAGTACTGACCTTCACACCAGCCTGTGGATGGCATGGTGATTCACAGGGAGAGAGAGTGTGAAGCCAGTGGCTGCCTCCCTGCTACCGCTCACAGCTTTCCTTTGGTGTGACTAGAGAGAGTTGAGGTTGCAAAGACCTAGCCAGAATTCTTTTGTAGAGCACCTCACCTCATTAACTGCATCAAGAAATACTGAGCAACGTCAGCAAAATGATTTGTGAATGAGATGACATCTTTATGCATTGGTGAGATCTTGTGCTCAGCACTTACTTACTTCAGCTGGATTCTAGGCTTGTGCCCAAGGCTGAGAAAACAAACCTAAACTTTCTTCAGCTTGCCTATTCTTGAGTGCCTTGTGTCAGCAAAACATGCCTTATCATGTGGCTACTGGATGTTTTCTCCACCTCCTGCACCATTTCCAAGGATCCCACTCTGACCCACTTACCCAACAACAAATGGAAAAGTCCACTTTTGTAGTTAGAGTTGTCTTTATGTCACTGGAAACAAACAGTCTGTAGGAGATGTTGAAAGAGTTCCTGTGTATTGACATTATCTGAAGACTGTCTGCAAATGTGTCTGGGTACTTTGAAATTATGTATGAACAGGAGAAGTGAAGAAAAGATACTGCAGGCAAAAGTTGGCACGACTCTTAATCAGAGCTGTCCAAGCTGTGGCCTGTGAAGACTTCTGTTGGGTTTCTGCTTGTGTGCTATCCTGGCCCAAGCTGAACTGTTGTAATACCTTCTGGGTCCATATCATCAAAGGCTGGACTGTCCTGCTGTAAGTAACTTACCTGAAGTCTGTGACAAGTGAGCATCCTTCATTAGACTATTCAAGTAAGATACATTCATCCTTGAAGAATTAGAAAGTGAAGGGAAAACCAGCCTCCTCCATCTCCCCACTCTTCTCAATTTATTAATTTTTAGTTTAGGCATGAGATTCCTCTTACCCCATTTGCTCTTGTGCTCTTGAGGCTTGAACAGCCCTTAATTATTGCAAGAAGCTCCTGTTTACCTCTTTTCACCTGTGTTCTGTTTTCTGGCCCTTGTTCTTCTCTTGTTGACTCCCTGAGGGTACACAGATGGTAGCCTGGAAGCCAAAAGCAGTGATACTGGAGGAGTGAGAGAGTGAGAGGGAAAAAAAGTGAGAGGGAAAAAAAGTGAGAGAGGAAAAAAAAAAGTAAGAAAGAAAAAAAAGCAGTGATCACAGCAAGCCTCCAGACTCTCCTAACAGCAAAACCCTAATACCTATCAGTGTGCTGGATATTGTCAAGATGCATGTAATGTATAATTCAGGGAATGCAATGTAAACAACATTTAGCTTGTTGGCTGTCAATGTTTAGACCTGTTCAGTAAGGTATCACAGTTCTGTCATGAAGTACATTCTGTCAGCTGAGAAGTATTTTTTTATTCACAGGCAGTGCCATAGTTTAGGCTGTTCTTTAATGGTGGACGTCAGCCTCAGAGGCACCGCGCAGTTTAAGGCAGAACGTCTGATCATTTCTCGTGTCCAAATGAAGCCCTCTTACACAGGCTGTGGGCACAGCATGCAGAGGGGTGAAGTCACCCTATGTGCAGGGAGGAGTTAATCTCAGCACTGCTGTCTGGTAGGGATTGACTAGCATTTTTTCAGAGGGTAAGGAAATGCTGTGCTGCACAGATAACTTGAGACGGGTTTAAGCATAGTGTTCTTTGGGATAGTATGTGAAACACCGAAATATTCTCGGAGAAAGCTGATTTGCACCCAGAGTGCTTGATAAAACGAGCCTTTGACAGAAAACCCACTACGTAAACGCAGATGTTGTTCTTAGCTTACAAAATATTACAGCTCCTTTACCTGTTAGTATGGTAAACTGACAGCTTCCTAAGCTTGCACACGAAACGTCGCCAAGCTTCTAAAAGCACAATTTAACTTGGCTGACGATACCGGCAGCGGCAAATCAGCCGCAGCAGAGGCAGGTGACTCACTACACCGGCGAGTTCGGCGGCGCGGAGCGGCA